>LJPK01000541.1:212359-423227 GCA_001430945.1 Amauroascus niger
CCGCGCGTAGATAGTTGGTATATATCTTACCACCTCCCCTTCCTTCCTTTGTCTCTGGCGTCCTCTCTCATCTTGTCTTCTTTTCCCAAGATTCCAAGACGTCAAGAAGGTTGGGGTTACAACCTCATTACACCCCTGCCCTGCCCCAGATTCCAAGCCGCCTTAGGCCCTCCCCCCCGGTCTTATCAGTTATCTCTCTCTATCTCTCTCTCTCTCTCTTCCTTCATCCCATCTTTCCAAGAGTCCCCAAGAAATCGAGACCGAACTCAACGTGGCATTTGCGACGCTCTTTCCTTCGGCTTCTGCAAATCTCTTTCCGTTTCGAAAGCCTTGACTACATATTTCGAAAAAGGCAAAAAAAGAAAGGAAGAGAGAGAACAAAAAAAAAGTAAAACTACTACTGTTTCTAACGGCAAGGCAACCTGTACATAGACTTCGGCGGAACGTTGCAATCTCGAAAACAGTATATAGAGTGTCTTGCCCCCGTGTGCGACCCAGAACGATGTCGACCTCAAACCCACTGCAGCACGACGAGAAGGACTATTTCAAGAACATAGAGAGGATGGCTACGCCCAAACTTCTGAGTACGCCGGGTACGTGTGTTTTCTTTTTTCTTTTTTTTTTTTTTTCTTTTTTTTTTTTTTTTCTTTTTGTTTTTTGCTTCCCGTGTCATGAGACAAGAAATGGTTCAGTGAGTGAGGGCATGATTGGGACTAATTGGTTTACAGACGCATACCAGCAAGCACTCGCCAAAAACGGCGAATGGGCCTCCAAAACCTTTGAGGAGCACCCTCTTCTCTTTCCTAAACTCGCGTCCGGCCAACACCCTGAAATTCTTTGGATCGGATGCGCCGATTCTCGCTGTCCCGAAACCACCGTCCTTGGCCTCCAACCCGGCGACGTCTTCGTCCATCGTAACATCGCGAACGTGATCCAGTACAATGACATCAGCTGCGCCAGCGTAGTCGAGTTCGCCGTCGTCTATCTCAAAGTGAAGCACATCATCCTCTGCGGCCATACTTCCTGTGGTGGTGTCGCCGCGGCGCTTGCGAATAAGAAGCTTGGCCTGTTGGATACGTGGCTTATGCCTCTGCGCCGGCTGCGCGAGCAGAACTTGGACCTTTTCAAGAACTTGGATGCCAAGGAGGCTGCTGTGAAGCTGGCCGAGATTAATGTGCACAATGGAATGCGGATCCTGAAAGAAAACAGCGCTGTGATCGATGCGATTCAAGAACGAGGATTGAAGTTGCACGGACTGATATATGATGTTGGAAGTGGAAAGTTGCGAGAGCTGGACACCGAGGAACCACTGGAGGTGATTAGCAGACGGTTGACGGCATTTAGAACCATTGATTGAGACGAAAATGAGGCGCTAAATACTTGGGTACTTTGTTGGGAACTTGGATTTTTGGGATGGATTGTTATACACTATTGCTCTGCTTTTGCAAAGATATAACCCCTCGGCATAGAGCTTAGAGGATAGTTTCTTCTTTTCCTTGGTTGGGATTTTTTTTTTCATATGCAACACGAATAAAACGTGTGGTTGAACGTTCTGGTGGTGTCGGTGTTTTCCAACTTCTTTATCAGCGACTCCTGCCTTGAGAACAACACTGTTCTCGTTACAGTATGGATGATGTGCACATTTTGACGCTGTCTCAAGTGTCACACTAACGCAGGGCGCAACTGAAACTCGAGAACGGCGTCCAAAGTGAAGGATTGACAGGCGGGCCCAGTGTTCCCCCTTCAACGAGGGAGCGTTCGCTATCCTGTCTCAGATGGGATATAGTGCGTTTTGCATTTGCGGATAGTTGTCAATGTTGGTCAAGGCTGCTTACTATCAGCCATATCTGATAATAAACCAGCATCTACATACATAGTTAGGCACTTGCAAAAAAGCAGTTCAATCTCACCTTTTTTTTTGGGCTGCTTTCACCAACAAGCCATGGCGAAAAACTCCTCACACCAGCCTGGCAGTGTTCTTCGGGTTGGAATCATAGGGTAGGTACACACACACACACACACATTCTAGCTGAAGAGAAGAAAAAAGGAGAAAAGTTCGTCGTTGTTGCTTTTTTGTTGTTTGTTGGGTTGAACGGCTGCTTACCAAAACCCCCTGTTTTTTTGGTTCTCCCCACTGGTAGATGCGGGGAAATCGCCCAAGTCGTCCACATCCCCAACCTGATCTTCCTCTCCGAATACTTCCTCATCACGTACGTCTGCGACATCTCCTTCGCCGCGATCACCCACTGCCGGGTCAAATTCGCCAGCCACGAGTTCAGAATCACGACGAACGCGGAGGAAGTCTGCGCGGCGAAGAATGTCGACGTGGTCTTCATCTGCAGCAGCGACGAGTACCACGTCCCGCACATCGTGGCCGGACTGAGACATGGCAAGTTCGTGTTCGTCGAGAAGCCGATGGCGCTGTGTCTGCGGGACGTGGATCTGATCCTCGAGGCGGAGGACATGTCGCCCGGCGGGCGCGTGATGGTCGGATACATGCGTCGGTACGCGAGTGCGTTTGTCGACGCGGTCAAGGAGATTGGGTCGCTGGAGGATATATGCTATGGTCGGGTGAGGGATATCGTGGGCCAGATCCCGACGTTTGTGGCGCAGTCGGGCACGTTTCCGAAGAGGTTTGGGGATCTGGATCCGAGGAATGTTAGAGCGATGAAGAGTATTATGGAGGAGATATATGAACAGGCGTTGGGGCATGAGCTGGAGCTGCCCGTGACGCCGCAGCTAATGACGATGTGGAGAAACTTGGGGAGTTTAGGATCGCATGATCTCAGCGCGATGAGAGAGGCTTTTGGGGGTATGCCGCTGTCCGTGCTGGGCTCGTCATTATGTTCAGCGGCTGGTCCGCCGTTCTGGAAGTACGTCTTTCAACCACCCCCTCCCCCCAATTTTTTGCTGGCTTTTCAAGCTTGGTAGGAAAACAAGCTTCTCTAAATCTAACCCGCGTTTTTCAAAACAGTGCAATATTCCAATATCCCAATTTCACCGTCTCCTACGAATCCGGCATCGACCACGTCCCACGCTTCGACGCCAGTATAGAAATCTTCAGCAAATACAAGACCATCAAGGTCTGCTATGACACCCCTTGCATTCGTGGCCTTCCCGTAACGATGGGGATCAAGGAAACCCTACCGGACGGGTCGTACCGCGAATCTACGATTCGCAAAACCTACGAGGATCCGTACACCTCGGAAATGAAAGAGTTATACGAGTGTGTAGTTTATAATAAAGAGATCAAGACTAGTGCGCTTGATGCGAGAAAGGAGATTGAGTTGTTCGGAATGATTCTTAAAGCTTCTGTACAGGCTCAAGGTCGGATGCAAAAGTAAGCCCGTTATGTATAGTTAGCGTTGCCATTGGTTTTCTATTTTAGCGTTTTATATAACTACTCATTGGCATATAAAAGTTATAAAGGTACGGAGTACCTTTGAGAGTTGATACATCCATGTTTATGCAGTTGCTCGTTCGCAAATTATGGATAGAGTGAGATCTTAGAAAGCTTCCTGAGTCTCAAGATGGCTCTAATTGATATATCTTCTATCCATTGTTTGTCAAGTATGGCTCCATGCCATGAGATAATTATTCGAGAGACTGGTGACCAGATGGAAACCATCGTACGAAAGAGCTTTCAACTATGATTCAATGCCATTGTATCCATCAGTTTTAGCTGATACTAATCAGTGGGTTAATGATTGTTTCAAGTCTTGCCAAACACCACCGCAGTGCTGGACCACCCCTCAAAGTTAACTATTGAATAGAAAACACACACTGCCTAGGATAGCAGCTGTTTCCGCTTTGCTTCTCGGTTGCTACATTCCAATTTCAATGGTCAAATTCTGCAGCAAGAAAGGTCGCAGCGACCATGTCATATCCTAAACCGCAATGACACGAAATTCTTTTGGGCCAGCTGGATGATATACTCTTTTCACCAGTTCCTCTTTTCCCCGAATTTGCAAAATGGCCCAGTGACCTGGCATACGCCCGCTATGGACTCTCTAATATTTACTGCAGTTGTTCGTGTATCCTTCACAGCAACTATGAAACAGGCTAGAGACTTATCTTCGCATTGGAATGTGAACATCTGGTTATTAATAACTGGAAGATCGCTGGTGGGAAGCGTCTCAGTTGCTAATCGCAGTGACATTTGAAGTATTAAGCTGAGCTAGATGCTATACCCCTTTCACCTGGTTCTCTTTTGTCCCGGCATTTTGAGAAATGGCCCAGTGGCCCAGCATCCGCCCGCCATCAGGTTATTTGGTCTCTGAGGAATCCTGTCTCGTTTGCATGGCCTAACAGTTGAACCTGCGCCTTTTTCAAAACTCCCAAGCGGGCGCGAAACAATGGCCGAGGAAGCAGCGACGCAGAACGGTCGCGTTGCGCTGGACAAACGGTTTACCTTCAGGCACTTGCGCCTGCTGCTCAATCCGAGAATACAATTCAGAGGTTATATCTCTGAAAAGCAAAGGAGTGGGCACCTGGTCATATTACTTACTGACAAGATACGTGATTTTATATATATATATATATATATTGATACAAAGTGTCTTTAGGATTTCCCCTTCCGGTGCAGGATTTCCGTTCATTTATTATAAGCATTCGTTATGTCAAAGTGTCTTTAGGATTTCCCCTTCCGGTGCAGGATTTCCGTTCATTTATTATAAGCATTCGTTATGTCTGTCGATGTGAAGAACAGCGGTTCCCGTAGGGTTTATTCGGCAACGCATGGCATTTTCCTCGCCTCGGACTCGAAGAGCGTAACCATCGATAATCTCTTCTCTGTAGCTAACTACGTTACCCGGGTGCTGGAAGCGAACAGTATTGCGTATGCTTTCGTGGGTGGCTTCTGCTTGATACTCCTGGGGTTTCCTGACCGCCAGACACATAATATCGATATCGCGATCAATTGCGATCTAAAAGAGCTGATCAAGGCACTCACACCTGAATTGCGGTAAGTTAGGCCTAGATATCACCAACCCTACCGAGCTACTAGCTGACTATACTGATTCGGGTTTTAACAAAGCATAATGTGCCCGATTGTCCCGTCGATGGGCGTGTTGAAGACATTCATTGAACTCGATGGCGAGTCATACCAAATGCTGCCCAACCTACATGCCAATGTGAACTTCATTTTTCGTGGTAAGCCTATGAATAAGCCATCTTCCTAGATGCATCTTACTTGACCGTTGAATTTGCTCACGGTCCATACAAGGCTCACTTGGCGTGCCAGACGATATTCGAGCATCGCTCCATCCTATCCCATCATACATAGAGAAAAGAAGTTACTTTATTTTGGACTTGCCTTCGAACGTGAATAGCAAGCTGGAAGCCTTCTTTGGAACGGGCGATCAAAAGCACTTCGACGACCTCTACTTGCTCATCAGCAAATTTAACGCAGAGGTACGGAAAATAAGGAACCTTCTCAGCGTGGCGCATCGCAAAGTATTTCTCGACAAATGCCACATAGCCTTCAAAGAAATCGGGGGGTGTCCGCATATCGAATATGCTTTGGAGAGTGAGTGAGTACTCGGCAAACTTATCATCATCATGGCCTCCTCTCGTGTCTTGGGTTTTTGGTTTGGTTTATCATTATTAACATGTGCTCTCCTTTCCTGATCTTTGGGTTGTGACTGGCACCATTCTCTGCCCAGTGGCCCAGGTCTCCATTTTCATCTTGATATCAATTGGTCTTTTAATCTCATATTCTTAGCAGGCGTGGTGGAAGTGGCGATGGGTTGTAACTTGTATGTAATATGAATGCATACAAGAACACAAATGAATTTTTTGGATTAACCACTCCTCGAGACCTTTCATGTCAGATTCCCGTCGAGTGTTATCATCTTGTTTTCGCCGCAGCTGGATGTAATATAATCTACCCGAGCGCTGCAGTCTTTTGACCCAATTCAACAGCTCGAGCACAAGTTCGACAAACGGTATTTCTGAATTCTCATTTCAACTCCCTGATTTCGGGTTATGACAACTAATGTACAGCTCATACGGAGCATCCAGGTACTTGCGGCGGAAAACATCTCTCATCCGAATGCAGCCTTTTCTCAATGTTTATTTTCATTGGATAGTCCCGGCGCATTGACATCGGGATCTTTTCGTAGGGCGCCGCGCGGACTTGACCATATCGCCTCACTGAAAAACTTTCGAACGTATTCTCGCAGCTAATAAACGACCACAGTTAAGCTTGTCGATTCCCAAAATTTGAACCGGGGAGCATTTTGTAAGGAAAAAAAAAAAAAAAAA
Source organism: Amauroascus niger (assembly GCA_001430945.1). Classification (NCBI taxonomy): domain Eukaryota; kingdom Fungi; phylum Ascomycota; class Eurotiomycetes; order Onygenales; family Onygenaceae; genus Amauroascus; species Amauroascus niger. Next base: position 218,624 of record LJPK01000541.1, read on the forward strand.
AAAAAGAGGCCATGGATGGGGCAAACAACATACCGATTGGAAAGGATTATTCCCGCCTTCCTTCAATTCCATGAAGAACACAGAGTATACCACGACGACTAGAGTACCCTCATAAGCAAAAAGAAATCATTGTCTCGCCAGAGCGAGGTGTTTTTGAATATTAGAGGGAAACGGAAGGGAGATGACAACGTACATCCGATTAAACCCCATTGTACCAGTTTCGTCCACTTCTTCCATGTTGGTCGCGCCCACTTTAGTTTTGCGCGCCGTCGGTATTTGCGTTCCAGGCGGAATTGTTGTTTGGGAGAGAGCTGTGACATGTCTGGGGGCCAGAGGCGTTTGGCTTTGTAGGGACTGGTATAAGCATCGTTGGGGTTTTCGAGGGACCTAGGTGAGGTACTGAAGTGTGATTTGGGGAGAGCGGAGGGTTGGGAACTGCGAACGGGATGATGAGGGCGGGACGAAGGTGTTCGGAGGGGAAGAATGGCTGGGGAGGATAAATTGCGGCGAAGGCAGAACGGGGGTGTTATAGTCTTCTAACAATTAACCAGAATCATCAGCATTTGTCTCTGTTTTAAGATTGGAAAAACGGGTTGAAGCCTTGATGCGCAATGGATTCAAGATGCTGCATACCGAGTGTAGACGAGCTTGCTGGGACCATGATGATGGTCGGAATAGTGCGACCCTGCAAGCCGTGGTGGCAGAAGTAGTCACAGCCGGCATATTGGGAGAGTTTCAAAGAATCCTTTCCGATAGAACAGTTAAGAGATTGTGATTATTTCCCTCCGCCAGGGAATAAATGCTTGTGAGCGGGAATGGATTCTGGGGGTGGAAATCACAACTGAACGTTGATTGGACGGAATGCCAAGACTATAACTACTCATTGGCGCGTTCTTGGCCTCCTTCGAGAGCTCGACGCGGTCCTCCGCTCCTCCCTTCCTCTTTGCGGACGGAACTCTCTGCCATGTTTTCAAAGGGTAGAGGCAATGGAAAATCAGTGGAGTGTACGGAGTACGAAGTGAATCCTTGACATTGAAGCAAACGATTGATATATCATGGGTACGCTCCTGAACTTGCCCTATCCAACTACAAAGCTACAGAGCGAAGACAGGAAGCCATGAACAGCACTGGTAAACGCTAATGACGTGGTGAACTAAGACTCTGTGGTATGTCCGTTTGTTCCGCACCTCCGTAAAGATGAGCTCGCATGGAAAAAAGCTGAGAAAATGATATGCCGGGACATCTTCACATGCATTTCTCGATCGTCAAGTTTGAGTTTACACGTGAAGCGCTAGGCACGGATCAACAATCATCCACCAGCCTCGGCACCTTGTGGGTGGGTGGCTGAACCAAGCGCTCCGACCCTTCCTGTTGCAGGAATATAAAGAAGAACTGGACCGCCCACCCCGAGTATTATTTCCGGTCTTCACACTCTCCCGTTTGCACGACGATATCATACTCTGTTTTTCTTGCTGTTGATCGGTATCACGAGCTCCTTTTGAAAGAGAAATCCTGTTCGCCATGTCTCAAGGCGAGTAACTAGCTCTTACTGCTACGTCATTCCTAAGTGCCGAATGCTAACATGTGATGTTCGGTTTTTTACAGCTGCTCAACGCCTTTCCCAGGTCGCTTCACATATAACCTCCGCTAAGGGAGGCGTTTCTGCCCTGACGGCGAAACACCCAGATGACATCGTCGTAACATGCGCCCTCCGAACGGCCATCACCAAGGGTGGCCGTGGCGGCTTCAAGGACACCGCTGCTTCCGACCTTTTGGTGGGCGTCTTCAAAGCTGTCATTGAAAAATCACAAATCGATCCCTCGCTCGTAGAAGATATCGCCGTGGGATCTGTATTGCCTCCTGGAGGCGGTGCTACTGAGTTCCGTGCTGCTGCTTTGGTGGCTGGATTCCCCGAGGGAACTGCTGTCAAGGCGTTGAACAGACAGTGCTCTAGCGGATTACAAGCCGTCGTCGATATTGCCAATGCATTGAAGGCTGGTATCATCGATGTTGGCATCGGTGCTGGTGTCGAGAGCATGTCCTCTCAATATGGGTGAGTGGAGTGTTGAGTCAATCGTTTTTTAAGGGTTTTGCTGATAATGGTCATATGACAGACCCGGAGCCGTCTCTGAATTCTCTGACCTTCTAGAAAGCCATACTGAGTCCGCCAACTGCAAGGTCCCCATGGGTACACTATCAGAACAGATGGCCAAGGACCTCAAGATCAGCCGTGCTGAGCAAGACGTCTTTGCCGCCTCGTCCTACCAAAAGGCTGAAAAGGCTCAGAAGGAAGGTCTTTTCAATGAAGAAATCGCTCCTTTGACCGTCAAGGTGACCGACCCAAAGACCGGCGAGGAAAAGACCGTTATCGTCGACCGTGACGATGGCGTCAGACCCGGCATGACCCCTGAGTCCCTCGGCAAGATTAAAGCCGCCTTCTCCAAGGACGGCACCATTCACGCTGGAAACTCGTCTCAGATCTCGGACGGTGCTGCCGCCGTGCTGCTCATGAAGCGCTCCACCGCCGAGCGCCTTGGCCAGAAGATCATTGGTAAATATGTCACTGCCAGCATTGTCGGAGTTAAGCCACTTCTCATGGGTCTGGGACCGTGGAAGGCCATCCCTGTCGCGTTGGAGAAGGCCGGCATCACTAAGGACGATGTTGATATCTATGAGATCAACGAGGCCTTTGCGTCTCAATGCCTGTGGTGTGCGAAGGAACTTGGTCTGCCCATGGAGAAGGTCAATCCCAAGGGTGGTGCTATCGCCTTTGGCCACCCTCTCGGATGTACTGGATCCAGACAAGTTAGCACATTGTTGACGGAATTGAAGAGAACGGGCAAGAAGGTTGGCGTCACAAGCATGTGTGTGGGAACTGGCATGGGTATGGCGGCCGTTTGGGTTGCGGAGTAAAAAAGCTGCCATGATGAAATGATGAAATTGATCTTTGGAGATTTTCAAGGTTTTGCATATTACCAGCATGTAATCTTTTTTTCATTGCAGCCCTTCATTTTAGGGTTCTGCATTGTATATTATTCTAGGTATATACGTGAGGTTTCGAAATAACAAGGACAAGAGGTTCCTTGTTAAATATCTTTACGAACATAATAACCCGTACTTGCCTTTTTTTCAAGTTCCTCGATGTCTCTTGAAGGCCCTGAAGACAGTCGTGCCGTTCCATATATCCTCCTTGACCATGTCATCAGCCAGGACGAGTTTCGGCATGATTGCCAACACCTCGTCAAGCAGATGTTGTGGGATCACCACAACCCCTTCCACGGGATCGCAAAATGCAATGTCGCCCTAAACACAGCCGCATATCAGACACAAACGCCCACGAGGTTGTAGCAACCAAAAAAAAAAAAAAAAAAAAAAAAAAAATTAAAAAATAGGGAGGCTTTACTCACCGGATAGACGTCAAAACCACCCACAGTGATAGGGACGTCTCGTGCACCAGGTTTGGCCTCGGCGCTTGAACCCACGGTGGATTGGCCCCGCGCCCATATCTACATAAATGTTACTTTTCAATAAGATAAAAAGAAGGGATACATGAAACACATGAAAAAAGGGGTCAGTATATACAGAAAAAGAAAAATAAATAAACGTACCGGCAACCCAGTCGCTTTCAGCTCAGTGATATCTCTCACCCTCCCATTGACAATCACTCCCTTGACGCCCAGAACGCTCATTCTCGTGGCCATGATGCCGCCGAGGACAGCGCATTTCTGGCCCTCGGGTTGATCGAGCAGGACCACGGTGTCGGGACGGAAATGGTCCGCCCAGTGGGTGTCGTCTGGGAACCCATGACGATCTGGGAGTTCCTGGGTGATGGGGAGGAGCGGGTGGGTTTTGGGGATGAATTTGACGGTGGAGATGGGGGCGATTGTCTTCGGAGGAAGAGGGTCTGAGGTGGAGGAGGACGCGGGAGTGAATGAGACTTTATTATTTTTCTCTCCGAGTAACTGGTTATTCGAGTGCAATTTGGAAATTGTGGTTCTTGTCTCCTTGTTTTGGAGATAACATGACTGTCTGATAACCAGCATGTAGAGACTGGTTATTTTGCATGGAAATGTGTGCTCACCAAGATCGGCTAAGAAGCCAGCATATGCGCTGTTGGGTGATTTTCCCACCTTGAGGAGCGCATCAGATACCTGTGAGATGATGGGATTAGCAAGAATTATCGATTGATTTCTTCTGATCAGTGGAGGAAGAATTGTCAATGAAGTAGTTACTGCGCACATCACAAGCAGAGAATTGCTGTAGCAGCGCGAGCTTTTGCTCCGTGAGTCTGGACATCTCGGAGGTCGAGAAAAGGCGATTAGTTAGCTAGAAAAGACTCAAAGAGTGAAAGTGGATGTGGTGGTCTGTTTCTCTGTCTGGTAAATAACTAGTTAACTAGTTGACCTATTTAGTCCATTTCCTATGGAAGTTGAGTCGGGACGGAGTGAGGTCGTTCCATTGAGTTTTGCCGCAGTCCCCGCTCTTCCTCTTCTTTAGTTAGCTCCTGAATCGTTTCTTCTTCCTCATCAACATTATTGATAGCCGTCAGGACAAGGAGAATGGCATTGAAAGCTCTCATCTTCTTCTTTCATCTTGTTTGTTTATTCTATCCGGACGGGACACAGCCGACCCTGAATCTTCGACCCTTCTTCCGCTCGCAAACCTCTCGCGAACGGACAATGAAATCTCACTGTTTCGAAACAGGTTGAGCTGGGTTTGCGTGTTTCATCCTCTGGGAGCTTGGACCTCTCTCTTAAAGCGAGATTTCAGAGCACGTCTTATGCGGCCTTTTTTTTTTCTCCCTCTCTTCCCCTCTCTCTCTTTTCTACGTACAGGATCGCTAACCTCTCTCTCTCACTCTGACAGTGGAAGATCATCGACCCAGGAGATCTGTTCTCTGTCTCTATTAATGACCATTTTTGGAGGGTCTGCACCATCCATCCAGGTGTCACCAGCTGGATCAGCTATTTTTATACCCCGTTTCCTTTTTACGCCTTTTTAAAGTCTCGCGATCCCGATCTTCTCGTCTCAAGTGGGTCTCGCAAGCCGTGGCTTTATCGACAACAGAAAAGAACAAAAGGGTTCCATCGCTCGTTAAACTGCGCCTAACAGCTCCTTTGTGCTGTGCAACGCTTGAGATATACATACCAATGCGCCGCAATCTTGACTTTTGGCGCGATGATTAAGGATCTCTTCTCTTGTTTGATCTTTTATTTCTTTCCTTTTTTTTCCTTCTTCTCCATTTTCGCTGATTGTGGTTATCAATCGGGGTTTCACGTTTGACATGCATCAATGACACGGACGTTGACCCCATTGTCCATGGATTTTTCGCCCTGTGGGCAACTTCCTTCGAGGCCCTCCCTCTGAAGGGTCACTGTGCCTGATCTGGAGGAGTATGCAATCCAGGCAACAGGACTGGATGAACACTCGGCCTTTCTCCCTCTACGGCTCGGGCCTTGGCGGGCCATAGATCCCAGTCCAAACGATCCATGAGATTTTTCTACAAAGTATGGTTTTTTATTCTTAAAATGTGCTTTTCTCAATAACGTGCCTGGTTATCGCCTGCAAGCAGATTTTCTCGTCTCAATCGGGGGATTCTCACCGAACGGCGTTATTGTCATACACATTTGTATAAACCATACCAAGCTTGAGAGATAATCTCTCTCTAGACGAAGAAACAAGGCGCACCCCATGGGTGTTGTGACAAAATGCCGCACCGCAGGTTTGTGGACCCCCAATTTCAACCTGCGGGTCATGCAAAAAAAAACTAAAAAGTTGATGATGATGGTCGAGTTTCCGGAAAGGACTACAGGAGAGAGCATGGGTAGTTCCTTTGCTCATCCTACTTTCTTGATGGGCTTTCCATCCCTCTTCTGGACTGGGCGTACGAGCACGCGACTATATAAATCAGCTTACAGTCTCATGTCCGAGCCCACTTTTATTTTTCAACCTGCTACACTCGTTCAATTGTATGCAGAAAAGACGGACTCGACTGTTTTGTCACCGGGGCTGCTGCACCACTGGCATCTGCTATGAAAAATGCAGTATCCTCGACAGCCAAAGCAATGGATTTGGCGTTCTCTAATATTTGCCCTTCTTTCGGTTGAGGTCCTTGCCAGCCCGGCGGGTATGTCCAATTTCTGTGAATCTACGCAACAAATTCAAAAGGCAACTAACAGCGTCCGTAGGTGAAGGCCCACCCGTTCTCCCACCGGCTGGTGGTGCCCTTCCGACTCCTGTGGTTCCTCCAAGCCCTCCGAGTCCTCCAAGCCCGCCCGTGGTTCCAATCAGGCCGATTCCTCCCCCAGGGACAAAAGGCAATCCTGCCATTCCACCCAAGGCACCGCCTCCTGCTGTCCCTGCACCACCAGCTGTTGTCCCTGTTGTTCCCGCGCCGCCAGCTGTTATCCCTTCATCACCACATGTTGTTCCGGCTCCGCCGGCCGTGGTCCCTTTACCACCACCTGCGGTCCCCGCGCCACCAGCGGTTATTGTTCCTGCACCACCGCCTGTTGTTCCTTCACCTCCACTCGCCGTCCCTGCGCCACCAGTTGTTATTCCCACGCCACCAGTTGTTCCGCCGGCTGTTGTCCCTTCACCACCACTTGCTGTCCCCGCCCCACCACGTGTTGTCCCTTCGCCACCACATGTTGTCCCTGCTCCTCCCGTTGTTCCTGTACCATCGCCGCCGCTTGTCCCTGGTGCTTCAAAGATCACAGGAAGCCATCCCAGCAATACTCCACCAGTAAACCCTGGCGTTGTTCACCCCGGTACGAAACAGAATCCTGCAATCAACACACATGTTCCACCACCAGTTGTCCCTGCGCCCCCCAATTCTATTGTCAGAGGCACCCCTTCCGGGCCTCCAGTCCAGGGGCCTCCTGGAACGCAACAGAATCCCGCAACTAACACAAATGCTCCCCCGCCGGCCGTACCTGGCGCTTCAAAGTCGACAGGAAGGAATTCTCCTTCGGCCAACCCGGTCCCTATACCGCCAGGAACACAGCACAATTCCGCAAGTCACACAGGTGTGCCTCCCATAGTTATTCCCGGCATCCCGAGAACAACTCAAGGACGAGCTTCTGATACCAGGATCCCTCCTCCCATGACATCGGCTCAGAGGGCCCCTGGGACAAAAAAGCCACCTTCAATTCCCACAAACGGCCCACCGCCAGTTGTTCCTGATCCAAAGTCCACGGGAGGTCAGTCATCTGCTGTCAAAAATCCCGCCTCAACGAAGCCGGTGCCTTCGGAAAGTCCAATAGGAGGTGGACCCACCGTTTCCAAGCCTACACCGCAGACAACAGCACCACCGCAGCAAACCATCGTGAAACAAGTTACCAGCTCCGTCGTCTCCACTGGTAACGAGCATTCAACTGTTATTCCGGTGATCGTACCTTTACCGATTCCCGTTCCAAAACCACCAGTGCACCCCCCTCATCCTCCTCCTCCGCCACCACCACCACCTCCCCCGCCTCCTCCTCCTCCAATACAACCTCCCAAGGTGAATCCGCCCAAGGTGAATCCTCCCAAGCCTCCAAAGGTGAATCCGCCCCATCTTCCCAAGGTGCCTAAGATTCCGGTGCCTAAGATTCCTGAAGTACCTAAAATTCCGGTGCCTAAGATTCCCAAAGTACCTGAGATTCCCAAAGTGCCTAAGGTTCCGGTGCCTAAGATTCCTGAAGTACCTAAAATTCCGGTGCCTAAGATTCCCAAAGTACCTGAGATTCCCAAAGTGCCTAAGGTTCCGGTGCCTAAGATTCCTGAAGTACCTAAAATTCCGGTGCCTAAGATTCCCAAAGTACCTGAGATTCCCAAAGTGCCTAAGGTTCCGGTGCCTAAGATTCCTGAAGTACCTAAAATTCCGGTGCCTAAGATTCCCAAAGTACCTGAGATTCCCAAAGTGCCTAAGGTTCCGGTGCCTAAGATTCCTGAAGTACCTAAAATTCCGGTGCCTAAGATTCCCAAAGTACCTGAGATTCCCAAAGTGCCTAAGGTTCCGGTGCCTAAGATTCCTGAAGTACCTAAAATTCCGGTGCCTAAGATTCCCAAAGTACCTGAGATTCCCAAAGTGCCTAAGGTTCCGGTGCCTAAGATTCCTGAAGTACCTAAAATTCCGGTGCCTAAGATTCCCAAAGTACCTGAGATTCCCAAAGTGCCTAAGGTTCCAGTGCCTAAGATTCCCAAGGTGCCTAAAATTCCGGTTCCTAAAATTCCCAAAGTACCCGAGATCCCCAAGGTGAATCCTCCCGACCTTCCCAAGGTGAACCCTCCCAAGCCTCCAAAAGTTGTCCCGCCCAAGCCTCCTAAGGTCAATCCGCCAAAGCCTCCCAAGGTTCCGGTCATTCCGCCTCCGGATCCGAAAAAGCCTACTCCTACTCCATCGCCATCGATGACAAAAACAGCAACGACCACGTCACAACCTTCCTCGACCTCACAGACTTCTACGATGTCTTGCGTATATCCTGCACCCTCTGGACTACCCAATGATCACGGCGAGAAGAAAAGTTGCTTCAATTCGGGTGAGTTATGCAGTCGTTTTTGTCCAGCGTGTTTGTCGAATGACATCCCGCCTCCCCCCGGTCTCAAGCGGCGTGAAATCGAGCAAGTCGGAAACTTCTCCACATTTGAAGATGAATTTACGCATTCAGTGGACCTCGGAAAGCGAACAATGAAAACGCCTGCAGATTACAACAATGATTTGAAACTGTTCTATTTCCACGAACTGAAGGGCGCTGCTAAAATCCCAAAGGGTTTCTACATGGGTGCCGGCGCTACTGTCCCCAGAAATCAAGCCTCAATTCTTGTAGCGCGGTTCCCCGCCAAAAAGTTCAATGCAGGCATCGTCAATCTTCGAGGTTGTACCTCCATTTTAGTAGTCTCGGGGGCCGGATTTTGGTGGGCTCACTTCTGGGAAACTCCCGGGTTTAGGTATCAATCACTACTGAACGGTTTTCAATCTTCCGGTGTCGTATTCAAAAGTCAAGTTCTTGATGTCTTGGACGAGGGTTGCGTGTATCATGCGGTTGAAGGCAACATGGCTAGGAGACGTGAAGCCCCTAGTCTTCGGTGTCATATCGGTGGAACCGAACAGGAGCCGCTGATGTTCGATCGACGCTACTCGCCTTCGGCCTTTATTTTCACGCCACAGAGTCGTGAAAACCCGGCGGAGGCACTCTATGCCCCGGAAGTTCAGCTGATAAGGGATAAACTCGGTCAAATATTGGGCCCAGGCACCCCAATAACAACTGTCAAGCACCAGAAGCCCGAGGTCCTCGGGGGTCCCCCGTCCTTCCAACTTCCTCCAGGCGCTTACTTACCTTACGGAAAAGCGCTTCTACAGTATGATCCGAAAGAGGAGGAAAGAAATTGTCGTTGGTGGGCCGGGTATAAAGTGTATGCCGAAGAGAATGCTACACCTATACATCGTAGCCTGTGGCCGGCGTACGCTCACCAGTTGGTGCCGGAGGGTGGAGCTCAGAAGAGAGAGCTTACCAAACTTCCTGCGTCATGCACGTATTCGGCGAAACCGAAAACAAGCAAGCACTCGAAGACTGGGACCGCCAAAACGACCAAGGCCGCTAGTACTATGACAAAGTCGGCCAAGCCGTCGACCAAACGCAAGGCAACCCCGAAACCGACCAAGACAAAGAAACCGCAAACTACAGCTAGTCAGATGATCCGGCCGAAGCTTACAAAAACCAGTCAAATGCTACGAGTGAAGCCGAAAACCTCCCAAATGCTACGAGTGCAACCAGCGACGCACACGACGAAAAAGCCCACCCCTACCCCCAAGCCCAAACCCAAGCCCAAACCCAAACCTACCACCACTCCGCCGCCGCCAAAGCCAACGGAGAAACCGAAGCCAAAAAACAAAGGGTCGGTCAAGTGTACGACGTATATGATGGGCTTGAGGGGCGAGGTCCTTGTTGGCATCACCGACATCAAGGACTGGGACGCGGACACTGATGACTTTAGGGATGCGCTTGACAAAGAATGTGGCGGCATTTCGCACTGGAAGTTTAAGAATGGCGAGGCGCGGTTTTGGATTAAGGATGGTGCTAGGTACGTGTGCGTGAGCAAAGCGATCAAAAACGCAGGTGGCCCAAACGACGCATGGTGCGCTCCACCGAGGCCAGGGATGCCTGGTTGGTTTTAGTATAGTGTAGATTCATTTTGCTAGGTTGTTGAAGATTATGTGAATCATGTCTAGTGGTTAGTTAAGTTAATCAGACACATCGTCTATCCTAATTCAATGACATTATGCGCGTCATTTGTCCGATCTGTCACTCGTTCGAGCCTTATATTCTAGTTAAGCATCTTATAGTTCTTATTATATCAGAATCACTGCTCATCTAAACTCGGCTAGTGACCATATGCAGCTGAAGTAGGTAGCTAGCTACCTACTACCTACCTAACTAGTTAGTTATAGGCTATGTTGTGGAATTATGTAGGGATTTGCCGCGTCCTTGGGCTTGTGTAGTAGTTAGTTACCTGGGCGGAATGGCAGCCTTCATTCACCCTGATTAGTTAGATATGATCTTTAACTAACTACATATATAGTTAAACTCCCGCAGGAGTGAGTTACGTTCTCGCGCTCTAAATATTCAGCGATACTTTACTTCCGACCTTTCTTTCATTCTTCTCTAAGGCACACCTCATCAAGGGCAGCACTTTCATATCCTCTAGGACGCGAGTTAGTTAGTTAGTTCCGCACCCGCTTGGCCTCACCTCGGCCTCGCCCACAATGAACCCCACTGCATCTTATCGCCCGACGCTCTCACGGGAGCGGCTACTCAAATACATCTCATGCATCTACCAGTGCGACTCGATCGCCCAAGCAGAGTCACACCTCGAAGCCCTCGAAGAGCTGATCCGCGCTGACCCTCTCCGCGGCCTGACGCAGCTACAACAGCACCATCTGGCGACGATCCCATTCAGCAATCTTGGCCTACACTACTCGCAGCACCATACCATCTCGCTGGATTCCGATGTCTTGTTTCACAAGCTTGTGGAGAGAGGATTGGGAGGCTACTGTGTTGAGAATACGGGCTTTTTTGCAATGGTGATGAGGACGTTGGGGTTTAAATTTTATACAGGCGCGGCGAGGGTGAATAAAGGGTTTGAGCAGGGGGCTGATACGGGGGAGTATAGTGGATGGTGAGAGACTTTCCTTGGACTTCAGTTATTTCGCAGTGATGGTGCGATGCGGAACTAATATCTATGGGCGGGAGAAGGGGCCACATGATTATAATCGTGACAATTGGAGAGGACAAGTATGTCGTCGATGTCGGATTCGGCCCCAATGGCCAGACCCGGCCGCTTCTGCTCAAGCATGGCGCAACCAGCGTGCGAATTGCCCCGGCAGAGTCACGAGTGGTCAAAGAAAGCATATCCGCCAATACTGACAGTGAACAAAAACCTTGGATATTTCAAGTGCGGGCCGGTCCAGAGATGGAATGGAAGTCGGCGTATTGCTTCTATGAGATAGAATTCCTGCCGGGTGATTTTGAGGTCATGAACTTCTCGACAAGCCAGAGTCCAAAGAGCATATTCACGAAAACGTTGATCTGCGCGAAGTTTGTGTTGAACGAGGCCAAGGATGATATTGTGGGAAATATGGCCATTATAAAAGGGGTTGTGAAACGGAATCTGAACGGCAATGTGGAAACTGTTCAACTACTGAAGAACGAGAACGAAAGAGTTGATGCGCTGAAATCTCTCTTTAATATACATCTCCAGCCGCCAGAGATTCGCGGCATTCAAGGGAAGGTTACGGAATTGAATGCAGTACTAGCGTTTTAGTAACTGAACAAAGCCGTCTGTCTTCCCTTTTTTTGGCCTCAGCAGTGGAGTTATACGTTGAAAATGCGGGGTTATCATAAACAGCGTCAATGGAATAATAGACCTAGCATATCCGTTTTTCCAACTGGAATTTGAGATAATTAGTTAGCTTGAGAGTCTTAGCTCGAAAATGGATCCAGCAGGGAGTTCCAGTTACCTTCCAAGGGTTATTCAATTCAAACCCACGCGGCGCCGCATGGTTATCCGTCTGCCCTCGTAGAGAGCCTGTAAGCCGTAGGTCTCTCTCCATCACTGTCAGTTATCAGCCCAGTCCATTGTGCCGAGAGATACTTCAACCAATTGGTCCGGGAAAACGGGGCTGAGAGAGGCAGATCACGTACTTTGCTGTGCGAGTGTTAGCCAGGCGCAGCCCTTGCCACAAAGGCCTCAAAAGGTCGACATGGTTGAACTCACTCTATCCCAAGCATCAATTCCACGTCTTGGCCGCTTTCCGTCATTTGCCCATCGCTTGACGAACGATAAGCCGACACCGGTGATGCCGAAGAACTAAACCGAGGGTGAGTCCCTTTCTTTTCAGATCAATTGCTGTCCAATGTGGGTACGTACGCCGACGATAATTCCGTAGGGGAGCAGAGCCTCAAAAGGCAGACCCATTCTTGCGATTGTCAAGTCAAAAGAAGGATATATCAAAAGCCCCAAGGACGTAAACTATCCCGTTTCCACTTGAACCTGACCTGACTTCCCTCAAAGTCTCCCGCAAGTTCGGAAAAGGGAACAAATCTGGGCAGAACACGCGCTATGCCGAATACGGGGTTAGCATGCTCAGAATCTTGGCATGTGGTTAGTCAGCCACCCAGATAATGGCGGTTTTGAACCTCAACCCAAAGCGAAGGGGGAGGGGGACATTGGCTTGCCAGGGCCTCCTTTTTTCTTTTGACGTGAAATGAGCACTTTGACGGGGTCTATCTGGGCCAGCCTACGCGTAAAGTCGAATGCAGCTGTGAGTGTGGTGGTCTCTCCCTTCCTATGCCTGTGCTTTTTTGCCCTGTCGCGTTGCCAATGGCGCGAAACCTTTTCCCCCCGTCCTTGGAGACAAACATCGAGCTGACCCATGTCTTATACAGCAGCGACGAGTCTATCAAGTGAAGATCTTATAGCTTTTGACCATTTGAAAAACGCAAACCCCTCTACGTCGATACAGCCTTTCCCGTCTTCAATATATCTTCTCTTTGTTCAACTTGTCTCTGCGCAGGGACACAACAACCGCCCCCCCCGGAGAACCTATTCTGCAGGGCAACTAGGGGCGGACCGGTTATTTAGACATCTTACATTCGCTATCGGACTTGCGCCAGATGCTGGCGTTCTGCCAACCTGGCGACTGTGGTAGCTTCTGTCATGGCGGCAACCATGCCGGCCGAATACGAAAATGCCACAGTGGAAGAGGACGAAAACATGGCGGACAGCGAGCAAGACGCTGAAGGAGAAGAAGACGTGGACATGTACCACCCGTTAACGGTGCCCGATAATTTTAGTGGTAGTAATCATGCCGGTACACCGCATGAAAATGGCGAGCCTGATGCTGAGCCGGAGCATATCAAGACGGCGGAAGAAGACGATCCCAATGCCGAAATGACCGGTGCGTTGAAGGTTGCAGATGTAAATGGCAATAATGAAGAGGATGAGCGTGCACAACCGGTAAAATACCTTCCTGTGGATTATAAATCCGAAAGCGATGTCCACGACGCCGACCCCAGCTTCACGAATGAAGCAAGTGAAAGCGTGAGAGATGGCGTTAGTGATCGATCTTCCGATGAGGATTCAGAGCCCGACGAGGATTGGGAGGCCCAGAGTGATGACAGGGATTCAGCAGATGCGGAAGAATTGACGCAAAATAACTGCATGTAAGGGACCATGGTTAATTATTTTGTGAAGAGCCAAATACCCGGTTACTGACCTTTCAATCTTAGTGTTTGTGGGCAAGACGAAGAACATGATCCGAGCGAGGAGTTTGAGGAGCCGTTGGTTTGTGCTGTCTGTGGAGATCATTGTAAGTTCTCCCGAGGCTGGCTTGGCAGGGGCCACGCCAATGAGCTTATATATTAACTAAAAGCAACTCTGTTAGCCCACCGGCAGTGCGCCCGCGAACAGGAATATTTCAACGACTCTGACGGTAAGCCGGAATATTTGTTTTTTTGTTTTGTTTTTTTACTTAACGCTACCACAAGCATAAGGCTAATTGTTTTACCAGATACTGACAAATGGCGCTGTCCTTCGTGCGTCCGAAACAAATTAGAAGCGGACCCTGATGAGGCTGTCGAATCACGAAGAAGATCAATCACATCCAATATCGCGAAAGAGTTACTCCCTGCGCACGGTGGGAGCCTGGGTCCAGATTCTCATTCGATATTCGATAATCCTATTCTTGATGATGACCCTCTTGATGGATCTCGCGCGTTGAGAAAAAGAAAGGCGTCAATTGACGAAGTAGATAATCACCGGCCAATCACCCGGAAACGCCGGCGAACAACAACCAACGAGTTAACGGATGCATCCCAGCCAAACGGCGATGCTGTTGATCGGGCCGCAAACAATGCAAATACATCAACTCGTTCGACTAGACGTAGACGAGGCAGGAAATCTGAAAATGACCTCTGTAGCGTGATTTTGCGACAACATGGCAGACTGGTACTTTCATTTCACTTGGATCGCGAAAAGCTAGATAAAGTCTTGAAATCGAGACCGCGGCCGAGAAATCAAAGACGGAGACCGCCAAAACCACCTGCGACCCCAGCAGAACCACCGCCACCTCAGTTTCCACCCATCGTCTCAACGCCTTACACAGCTCCGTTCTATTCTTTCCACGAACGAGAGGAGCAGGAGGTTAACTCGAAACCTTACGGTGGGATATTAGCCGATGCCAATGCAGATACCTCCAAAACCGTCCCACAGCAGAATGACAGGGATAAATTCGAAACGGCGCGGCAAAAAGCTGAGGAGGAGTGGAGGCAAAAAATGTTACTTGCTGAGCAAAACGGTGAAGGGTCACCTCGAGCTACACAAAAACTGTCCGGACCTCCAAGTAAGATGAAGTGCATTAATTTTGGTGGTTATGAAATCGAAACGTGGTATGCAGCGCCATACCCCGAGGAATACAGTCGTAACAGGGTTCTCTACATCTGCGAATTCTGTCTCAAATACATGAACTCCGATTTCGTGGCTTGGAGGCATAAGCTTAAATGTCCAGTGAAGCATCCTCCTGGAGATGAAATATATCGCGAGGGAACTATCTCCGTTTTCGAAGTCGACGGCCGGAAGAACCCTGTTTATTGCCAGAACCTCTGTTTGCTCGCAAAGCTTTTCCTTGGATCAAAAACACTCTACTACGATGTCGAACCCTTTCTATTTTACGTGATGACCGAATATGACGAGCTTGGTTTTCACTTTGTTGGATATTTCAGCAAGGAAAAGCGACCAAGCTCGTCGAATAACGTTTCTTGTATCTTGACTCTTCCGATTCACCAAAGAAAGGGTTACGGCAATCTGTTGATCGACTTCTCATACCTCCTTACCCGGATAGAACGCAAGGCCGGTTCCCCCGAAAAACCTCTTTCAGATATGGGCTTGGTATCCTACCGGAATTATTGGCATCTCATTCTGTCGTATCAACTTCGCGATCAAAAGACCCCGACGAGCATTGGTGAACTGTCCGAACGCACGGGGATGACTCCAGATGATGTTGTATCCGGCTTAGAAGGGTTGCGGGCACTTGTGCGTGATCCTGTCACCAAGTCCTATGCACTACGTCTGAATCACAGTTATTTTGAAGAGGTCATTCACAATTGGGAGAAGAAGGGCTACGTTCGGCTAAATCCCGATGCGCTTGTCTGGACACCCTATGTTATGGGCCGTAGCAATCAATCGCATTACGATCGTGCACCACTCCACGCCGTGGCGCCGCGGGATGATAATGAAGAGGCTATTGATGATGGTGACATGATCTCCAACGCATTTGAACGCGCGAACGGGCTATCCGATCTCAACGGGCGATTGTCAGGCGGCGATTTCGGTATCACCAGTGGGCAAAGTACTACTGGCTTCGTACCTCAATTGGAAGCTCCAGGACCACCATGCATGGACGTCATGTCATTCGGTGGACAATCGATGAAGCATAGTAACGGATATAGCACTCCGTCTGTTACTTCTTCGCTCCCAGCTGCCAACATTCCTCCATCAAGATTCGAAATCTTCCCACCAATACAACCGACTGTTGTCAAACGTCGTCCTGGCCGTCCATTTGGTAGTACTAAGAAGGTCCGAACCGGTACAGGCACTGCATCTCCAGCTCGGACTAGTGGGCGCAATACCCCAAAGCGGAATCACAGTTTTCCGTTGGCTACACCAACGCCTGCTGTTCGCTCAATGCCTGGTCTCCGTAGAGGACGCAGCAAACTTGACAATGCCTTCCCGGCTGACAGGGAACCTGACGAAGCCGCCGATGACCTTCTAGGGGATGGCAATGAAGATCTCGACGCGAACGGCTTAGAGGTTGCCGATGGCGCCGATGATGCAGTTGACTCTCAGCCCAAAATAAACGGCAAACTTGATTTTGGTGAGGCTCATGTTAAAGAAGGTAGTTGGGATACCAAAACGCTCAACGGTCCAAATGGCAATAGCGAACCCGTCGAAACTGATCTCGTGACCAGAGTTAAAGAGCAGAGGGATACCACCTCCGAAGCAGGGTCAGGAATTCGAGATCAAGAGTTGACCGCTGATGTTCCCGCCATCGGTAATATGATTGCAGAAAAAGATGAACGTCCACGGGATCCTTCTGATGATAAGGTTCCAGAGCAATCTCACGATGTTCCGAATGGTGAAACGAGTTTGAAATCAGTGCCAGCCCCCGTGGAGGCCTAGAAACCCTCTTATTACATTGAACTGAGAATCTTCGGCATGATAACATGAGCTCAAGTTGATATTTTGTTTGCGACTTGCTTGCTGCGGTCACCCTCCGGAACGATGATCTGGCTTGCTATGCTTTGTCGTCAGGTGCACTGCGGTGTTCTCGATGGCGGGAGTTTGGAGCGTGCTGAGGAGTTCGAATTCGTTTTGGAGACTTTGTTGCAATTTTTTCCGAGTTTCCTCTTTTTGTTTCATATCTTACGATTACATCAAGTCCTCCTATCGTGAGTTGAGCATCAGCCCGGAGTGTATTCTATCTTTTGCATATGCTGGGTGTCCCTTTTGGTCTGTCTTCCCTTCTTCTTGTGTGAGTTAAACCAGGGCTGTCAGTGGTTTGACCATAGCTCGTTTAGTACTGTCTTTTTTTCCCCCAAGATGTACCAACATGCGTACTTGAACCCTTTTTCTACATTATCGTAAGTTAATATCTAGTCCCTTCTCTTTTTTTGGACCCCGGTTTAGGCAAGATGTACACTCTATAAGTTAAACTTTTTGAAGTTATATAGCTTTCAGAAGATATCGAGACGAGTGCAATGAGAAATAATCAAGCAAGATCCCCTCTCACGAAACTAGACTTTCCAGATACGGATCTGTGATATATTCTGTCCATTCCATTCCATGGAGAACTGCAAACTTCACTGCTGGACGGGAAGACCATCATACGATCAAATCCTCAGAATGCCATCCCATCCTACCAAAAGCTCTCCAGGAGCATATTAACTTAAGTCTGGAAGTGAAAATAATAAACTTCAAAATTGGTTTACCTGACACGAATGCACAAAGACGCGGATATCAACCCGAGCCCAACACATGAAACCCAGCTCAATGTTACATCAGCTATTCCCAAGACGTCCTGATAGCGTTTTCTCTCTCAATCCGACGACAGCAAGAGCTCTATATCTATAATACACTGTTCTTCCCCTTCACCTTTGTATGGCGAGCGCTTGTTCTCTCCCCGTATTGACCTGATTCTTTCCACGTCGACTGCTCCATCGTGATGGAGTAACTACCGTTCTTCTTCCGGAGTAGCCACATGCGGCAAGGGTAAATCAGTTTCAATCCAAAGAAAAAGAAGATATGTAAACCCATATTCCTGAATCTTAGGCCAGGCGTGAATATGTCGGCATTGGATTTCAAGGGTGAGGCGTAGACAGGATCCAAATAAATAATTGTTCTTTGAATCCCGCGCGCGGCAGGTATCCTATAGCTGGGCGCACTGGCAGGTGTCAAGGAGTTTTCAAGGACCTTTATTGTGAACCACATGGCCAAATTTTGTGGGCCCAGCCATCAAGATATTCTGATGTCCGCCGAAGGCCCAGATAAGTGAAATTTAGCCACTCTTTCATCTTTAAGGCGGTAACTGCATATAATATAGACCGGCCATGCCTGAGCATCGATGAACAACCCAACCCGCCATACATAAGTTGAAGTCGGAATAAGTAGAGATCAAAGGAGAAAAGAAAAAAAAAAGAATGGAAGGGGACAGGGTTGTATATAGGGAGCTTCACCAAGGCCGCGTTGAAATACTTCTTTAAGGCCCACCCATCTCACTTTGAGACACAATCTGCATCTCCACAGCCATGGCATCAAGGGCAAGTCTCGTCGCCTCCACCTCGATATGGCGGATTTTATCCCAATCGGGATCAAGCCAGATGAACCCGCCGTCGGCTAATTCGTAAATGGCGGCTAGCGCCCACGAGCGAGAAGAAAAGTCACCAAGCGATTTAACATCGACTCTGGCGGCGCGGACGCAATGCTCAACGGCGTCTATCCACTCGTCGCTGGTGTCCTCAATCTCGCCTATTTTCAGGGCAGCGAGAAGCCCTTCGGACGTGACAACGTTCTCTTTCATCCGTAAGAGTTGCCACTGGGAGTTGACGAGGATCTGGTGGAAGAGGATGCCGGCACTTTCGCTGATGGCGATGAATAGGCCCCAGTGGAATCTGCCCTTGGATCCCGTATCCCACAAAAAGGCGTAGAACCCCTTCTTTTCGACTCTGGGCGCGGGCCCAAGCCATGGTTTCGGCCGCTCCGCGCTCGCGGTGGCACCTTGCTCGGAGTCGGCATCCGATGGCGGTTGGGAGATGGTGATAGTTGGAGTCTCCAGGGACATGGCGGGCTGGGGGAACAATGACGCGCTCGGATTTCTCCAGGATGGATGGATCCGAGGAGTGGTTTTGGGTTTGAAGAGCGTCGATGGATCGGATCGACAAGCCAACAGAGCCGAGGTCAAGATCAATTGCGGCTGGCAAGCATGTTCTTTTCTGTGATCACAATCCTGGGAGAGACCGGTAGTTTACCCAACAACTAGTGAGAGACGGATAGGATTGGTGGAACAGCCTGGGTTGCTGGTGGTTAGTTTGTTAGTTTACTCGCTACTTTTTTGGTGGGTGGTGAACCTGGGTGTTGATGTTGCACGTCACACAACACACACACAAATTATTGGCCCTTGAGCATAGTCAACATCAAAAACAATTAATTATCTTCTACATGAACTTCTACAGTATGCTTTTTCCTCGGATCCTCAAGGTACCAAACCTAGTATGGCATGCAGTCAAGGCCGTGATTTTGTCGTGGCCCTATCCTTATATGTCGCATCTTCATCTCGTGGTTTTCAGTGGAGTGACAAAGTTAACTATCATATCATGCCTTTGGACATCAGATTGGAAACTACACAACATGACAGCAAATATTTACGCAATTTTCAAGCATATTATGATTATATCCACATGTGTACGTACAAGCAACCGATCTCGTACTCAGCCCGAAATTGAATAGTGGTATAAAACAAACCCCGGAAAATGGGAACAATAATCCCTTCATTGACACCATGAGGTACATACATACTTTCCTAGAAAGAGGCAATCAATCAGGCAAGAGTCTTCTCTCACGGTGCTATTTCGATGATTGTTAACTCGAGACAAACGTGAACTAAAAGTCAGTGCGATGTTGTGCTCAGACACTTACCAATGATCTTAACAGACCATACAGTTTGCCGGGTGTCGCCGTCTGTTTTCAAGTGGTGCTCTCTCTCTGCTGAGTCTCTCACTTCTTCAGTTATCTGGACCTCCATGCCAGTTTCTAGCACACTGTTGAGCTCCTCTTTGCTCGTGATTGTGACAGGGTGATGGGGGCCGAGATTGTTAAGCCTCCACTCGAGCACGATTCGGTAGCAATGCCTCGCCACAATCAAACGACCCTGTGCTTTGTTGATCTCGGCACAGTCACGTAGAATGGCTATTGTGGTCCGGTGTGTTGGGCCCAATCCGTTTTTGCTCGAGGTATATGCCACCTGGTACATCATCTTGGCTATTTCAAACTTGCCTTGAATTTTCAATACCCTCCCAATGTTACACGTGGCCATGATCGAAAGCGGGTGCGACTCGCCCAGCACTTTTTTACACTGTAGCACTTCCTCCCGCAGCATCTTCTCAGCTTCTTCGTACTTACCCTGATTCGAAAGCTCTTCGCACACAGCATCCATAGCCGCCAGCGGGCCTAGGTGATCGGATCCCAACTTTTTCTCCCTCTGGGCTAGCAGCTGCCGGAAAATTTTCTCAGCGCTTCTAAACTTACGCTCAGCATGAAGCGCCAATCCAAGGCCAAATAAGTCTTGATCTTCTTGGCCCAACACATTTTTGCATCGTTCTAGCGCCGGACGACTGATCTCGGCTAATTCTGCAAGCCTGTCAAGGCTTTCCACCATCATTACCTCGATTGGATCATCGTTCTTGGCTTTGGAGTCGGGAAGCGGCGAAGAAACAGTGGCCAGTTGTTGTATCCGGCCGGGAGCCGTACCTGAAAGATATCTGCGGTAAAATGGAGCGGCAGCCTTATACCGTTTTTGCATGTGCAAGACTGCGGCCAGTTTCAGTACGCTGCGCAATGTGTCCTTATGGTCCGGTCCAAGGGCTGTCTCCCTGCTCCTTAAGATTCGTGTGTGGAACCTCTCTGTTATATTGTAGAGTCCCCGCCTCTCTAAATGTTCTGCCACTTCCTCAAGGTCCAATAATGTTACAGGGTGTTCCGGTCCCCTGGTCTGCTCATCATCCTGTAGACGCTTCAGCAAATCGCTCTCTCCTACTTCTGTCAAGATTCTGCGCAGTGTCGGAAGGTCTGGTGTAACATGCGGCTCCGGAACGTCGAGTGTAAGATGATAGATCGGCGTAATGTCAAATACTTGTCCTTTAAAGAACACGACACCATTTGCCTTGTCAATCTCAATTCCTGGACCATAACAATGGAGCGATGCACAGTACGGTTGGTCAAGAGCATCAGAGATCAATCGCCTAGTAGTGGTCTCCGGAATAAGCTTGAAAAGGAGAATTTGTAGCTCCAACCACCCAGTCACCAACCGCAGGTCACTTTTGTTTGTGCACTTGTATTCCCGATCGTCAATAATGTAGGCTACCCCTTCATCGATCATCCTTTGTACGTCGGTAATGAAAGGCTTGATGTCGTTTGTACTGGTATAACCGGTGTGAAACAAGTTCTGAGACGCTACCTCAAAAAGAATCCATAGGCGAGGCTGGAATGTGGGATATCTCCACTCGAATGCGCAGTCCCTGACAAGCATTGGCATGCGTTGGAGGATAGTTCTGATGTACCTTTTCTGGGCTTCGCTTCGTAAACCTTGCGGCAAACATGTCCAATCCAGCCAGACATACGACCACTCAACTTTGCAGAGATCCTCCCGAATCAGTCGATAATCTTCACCATCGGGGTCCGGATGCTGGCGGGTTCGCCAATAGTGACTAACGAAGAAACAGTCTTGTTTGTTCACAAATCCAGAGTCAAGAGGCAAGAGGATATATTGATCTAGGTGATGCGGATCCCATCTCGTAAAAAGCTGTTGTTGCATGAAAGGGCTTCTCAACTGGAAGAACCAAAATAGTTTCCTACTCAGCAAGAGCGCTTCTAAGGAGTCGATGCAACGGAGGAGGGCCGAGCTTCCCTCAATGGCGGCGTCCTTGCCTTCACCAACAAAATGTAGGGAATGCCACGCTGTAACACTGCGCTCAACCAGCGAACGGAAAGCCTGGGAAGAATTAGATGCCTCTCCTGGTGGAAATTAGCCGTTATATTAGATTCCTCTAGCAAGTTATTGCTAACCTCCAAGAGAGCCATCATTGGAGTCATTGGGGACGGTTTCATCGCTTGGTGCACCTAATACTCCACTCTTGAGAGGAGGAGGTTCGTCAGGTCTAGAGGAGTTGTTTCTGCCCTTAGTCAAAACGGTTGCGTTAACTTTCAGTTACTCACATTTATCTAACTGGACCTGAAAAAAATTATCATTTTAGGTAGTTACTCACTTCCGCAAGATCAGTGGCACGACCTCTAAATAGATCTGGAGCCGGGGCAGCTGAAGCGTCAAGCCCACCGGGTTTAACGTTGCGGCCCCATGCAAAGAGCCGCCGGAAACACATCTCGCGGTGGGAGCGATGGAGAGATCAAAGTATTTCTATCGCGAAACAGACCGGATTGGGCATGATAAGATGAAACCTAGCATAAGGACTGTAGAATGACCATCGGATATCTCCAAACAATGGAGTTAACCCTATGCTGAGGCTGTGTTTAGTTACCCAAAGGACGGGTGTTATTTTCCTTTTTCTTTTTGGCTGAGGGATTAGGAACTGAACTGGACAAGGTTGAACGCTTGGGCCTTGTTGGCGCCTTGCGAGACCAAGAGAGATAGCCGTATTTTCTTAGAGATAGTTACCTCTTGAGATGCCGAATTTCCAGAGATTCCGTAGACTATCTCGTTGGGAAGCATTTTGGGTTCATTCTGCCGCCGAGTTCACACCGTTCCTTTTAAAAATCCGTTGCTTCATATCCAGGACATGATTACAGCAAATCTTTGCTAAAGCACTCTGCGAAGGCGCTGCATGATCCGATATCGTGATCGGTCGATATACATAATGCCCAAACAAACAGACTAAGCAAGGACAGACGGACTTTCTGCTGGCGGACAGGGGCAGATATTTTAAGTGGGCAAAGGAAAGCACACGAGTGTAGCTGAGGTAGAGTCTGGTAACCAAACTCTTCACTGTTTGAAAGATTATGGTGGTGACTACAATTCAGCCGCTTTAGGCATCAGCCCGGGCTTCAACTATATCATCGGCCAGTTTTTCCTTTTCGGCCCGGCGCAGCTCGCACGGGGAAAAGGTGTTCAGCATGCTCTTTCCTACACGAATGTAGGCTTGTTCTCGGCAGTGATGAGAAGTAAAAATCAGAGCACGGCAAGCGGAATGGTGGCGACTCTAGCTGCATGCATGCGATGCGGAGACATCTAACGGTTGAAAGGCCCAGCAGACACACCTAGGACGGCCTTTTTTAATCAGCGGGTCCTATCCAAGCTGCTGCTGCTGCTGCCTCTTTTTCTCCGTCCTTCTTTTATGTCTTCTTCACACCTCGTTTCATGATCTAGTTGAGGGGTCCCCGGATGGGTTTGCCCATCCACTCCTCGAAGACTTGAGAGATACGGCCAATGACCCGATGAGTGTTGCCACGGACACAGCCTGAGCAACCATTTGATGACTTTACACTGGTAGTCGGAGTTTGGTATCAGCTTATTTTCGCTGACGGGCAGATACAGTGGTCATGAGCGCATACAAAACCCCACGCTGCATAAAACTGGAGAAGTCAGCAAGTGAGATTCTCGAAACGTCCTGTCTTCCAGAGGTGGACAACATACGAAAGGAGAAGGCCGGCGGGAGTCATTCGCGAACTCAGGCAAGCACATGGGTAACAACATTGCCGCCGAGGGCAGGGAGAACAGAGAAGACACCGCTCAGGGTCCTTCAGGCCGTTCAGCAGCTCTCCCTTGGTTCAGATCTCGCCGAACGGGTGTGGCAGCTTGATGATACGGTCACCAGGGGGCCTGGTGTTCAGGAAAAAAAACCCCATCTCCCCTTTTCAGCCTCTTTTTGGGGCTTGCAGGCGGTGAGGCGCATAAAGGTGGCGCAGCACAAGCGATGCTGATTAGGTAATTAACTAATTAATTTAATGTCACTGAGATTTCGCTGGCAGGTTTTGAGACGAAACAGCCAGACGAACACCAACAAAATCGCCGCAGATTCAACCACGAAGAAATATGCACCGAAAAGGCCCTCGAAGATTGCTGTCGTTTCACAAATGTCCGCCCATCGTGCTACAGATAGCCAGCCGCAGCCGACTTAGGCATGTTCTGGAGCTCTCGCGCCAGCAGTTCTGTTCTGGTGCTACACATGCGAACTGGCACTTCGTCGTTTCAACCATTCATCGCCAGTCCACAGTACAAGTCGAATGAAAAAAGAACATGGGCAATGGTCTAATTTCGTTGAGAAAGAGATACTTTGGATGGCTAGGCCTACAAGGATGCTCCAGCTTGCGAGTCATAGCCGAGCGGATTTAACATCCATGGGCGAATACCCAACAAGGCACAAAGAATACCTGCTCGGATGACCTGATGTCAGTGGCGAAGGTGTGAAAGCACTCGTTGATCTCAAGAAAACGACTGTGAACATTTCCGTCAATTGTCCGAGAGTGTGTGTGATGACGGCAAGGACGGTGGTGGGAAGGACAGTGACAGTGAAGGAGCAAGTCATGACGGATCTAACCGGCTAGGGACAACCTTAGCACTGACAGCTCACGACTCGTGAAAAAGCGAAATCGATTGGCGGCTGAGTATTCGTTCGTTCCTGTTAGGCTTGTCTATCCTCACTTTTGCCTAATGGAGCCGACCGTTCCAAGATTTGTCGCTCAGTTAGGAGGTCTGTATGGAGTCCGTCCTTAGGGACGGCTACGTGTGGAGATAGGTATATGACATCCAGGGCCCGCACTTCCACAGAAGCTAAAATCAACCATACCTCCTGCCATTTTCTCGATGGTAACCGGCACCATGCGGAAGCAAGATTTTGCGCATATGCTTTTACTTCGTCATTGCGGCTACCGTGATTGTTAACAACTAGACAGCGAAGAAAAAACTATCCAGCAGCCGCCGTCTTCCGGGTAGGGTTTTCATCGGTAAGCTAGATATGTAGGTAGGTTTGCGGGAGCCACCGTTTCTTGACATCGAACGACGTCTACGGTAAAAGTCAACGCTCAGCATGAAATGATCAAAGCTCTATTGCGCATCTACATGCGTCGTGCAAGGCTCGATGAGTTTACCATGTTGACTCGTTCAAAGTTTATCCAACGGACAAACCTGGAAAGTTGTTTTCAAAATAAAAGGTCAATTCACATATCGTAGCAGCGCATCATATAAATGCTATCATAATGGTGTTGATAGGACACAGTTACATCACGATTCAAGATTCTCCCAACTTCATCCCACTTGAAGAGCTAACAGCTTTAACAATAAACTAGCTTACCTTACTCCGTACATAGATCGAATAGCTGGAAAAAAAAAAAAACGGGGATCAAGCCCAATCCGCAGATCAACCGCCCTTGAACCCATGTTTCGTGAACGACGGTCCAATTCCACAATCCACAAAAACCAAAGATGAGCGGAAGCAGGGGTGGCTATATCTGGACTCTGGTAACTTTCCTGCAAATTTATCTCTCTTGGCCCATATCCTCCCAATCATCCATGGAATGCTCCCGTACCTTAAATGGTCGTCCCAAGCCCTAAGGAAACGCATGGCTTGGAAGACTGAAAGTTGCTGCCGAAGAGGCGCTTAAAAGTATGGCGCGTAGTACCTGCAATAATTTGCACCACGAGGTCTTTTTTTTTTTTTTTGTTTATCTATTCCGGAATCGAGGTTTTGTAATAGTTGATTCAATTATCAAGGCGCCAGCAGTTTTGGGAGGGCCGAACGAAGATTCTTCATTCACTATGTGATATGGGGTCGAGATTTCAAATTGCCCATCATTGGGTATATATTCTATCAAGCGAGAATGCTTCTGCTTTACAATCGCTAACTATGACTCGCCAAAGTAATGAGTACGACGGCGGGACGAGCGAACTGAGAAACTTATACGCCGGCTAAGAAAGCCTTTGGAAGAAGCTGAGATTGGAGAGAAAAGCCCCATGTCAAGGGAGCCAGGCGGTCATACCTCAATATATCCCCGCATTTTTCTCCGCTTTTCTTTTTCCTTTCTGTTCCAAAGCCATGCACATTCCATTTGTAGTCAAGCACTTGTGCCGGCCTTGGCGGAATCAACTCATATCGAACGGCAGGCAGCTATTCATGCTTACGAGGCGCGCCTGTTCCTGTGTGACACCTTGAGACGAAAGGCCCGACCAACAGCAAGGATTTGTATTCCGTAGAATCTCATGAGAGCTGCAGCAAACAGCCTCCAGGCCCCTGCGAGATATTCGTTGGTGAAGAAGCAAAAAAGAAAAGGATATTGGTGAAAAGAAACGGAAAATATTTCCTGTTGGGTTTTCCCTGTTAACACCAATCAAACAATGCGGAATCAGAGCGATGCTGTTTCTCAGATTCTCTTTGTGCGAGGGTGCGTTTAATATATAGCCAGGTAGTCATGCGGACATTTTTCAACACACTAGCTAGCTTCCGGGGATTAAAAGGGACAAATTCTTTTTCCTTTTTTATCGCGATTGCCATTGACCCAGCTTGGGCTTTCAACAACTGACAACTTTCGAGGCGACATGACAATCTCCAGGAGGTCTTAGCGCACATAGATTCCCATTGATTGGAGAGATTCTCACAACAAAAACATCATAACCCCAGACTGGCCGGACGGGCTATTTATGCCACAGCTTTTTAGTCAAGTCTAGCAGAAACAACTTTCGTTTGTTGCGAGTTTCTTGGCGTTCGCTAGTTTGTTGGTGAACTGGACAAGAAAAAAGTAAACTGCTCCCCCACGAGCCCTGGCCGGGTTCGCTGCCTCAAGATGCTGGGCTTCTCTTTTCTCCATGGAAAATGTATGACTAGTATGGAGTAGAAGGTAATTTTTTTTTTTTTTTTATTCTTATAAAAGGCAGCAGAAATGTGTTTTAATGATGGTGTATGGCTGGGACAGAAATCCGCGACCTTGATGTCATCCTATCCCAAGCCGGCGACGACCGAGGAGGTCACGAAGCTACGTACCAGGATCATGCCGGATCTGCGCTAAACTTCTGCATGTTCGTAATTGACTGAACTTTATGTCCTGCCAAATGTAGCCCTCGAATGTTCTGCAGATATTCGCGGCCTGTCACCGGGAGCAGTTCCATGGGAAAATGAGAGCGTGTCGGCGAGAACCATGGGTGAAGACAAGGAGGTTGAATACTATGGTTGCGATTACAATATAACTAAACAACATTGTGGCCTGCAACCATACGAAACGACCTTGCTTTTCGAATTGTCCAAGATAGGAATGAAGACCAAGGCCCACTAGACGCCGGTGGTCAATGATGATGCACGCCAATTTTGTTTCAGGCGAAAAGAATTCGTATGTACTCCATACATGACTACATACTCCGTATAGTTGCGGATCAACTCTCATCAACAAGGATAGCTGAGTTCGAGAGGGGAGGGTTGCGTGACAGCAAAACCCGGCGCAGATAACGAGGTATCGCATTCTGCCAGTGATTGATACATGGTGTTTGCGCTTGAATTTGAGATCCATGCTGATCTCCTTTCCGCTATCGACGGCTTCTGTCCACAAGCCTTTCTAGGTAGGGAGATGTAGTTATGTATGATTGTTTGACAGGATCTGCATTCCATTGACCATGCAGGAGTTAATGCATAGCTAGCTGCAGCGGACGGAACAGTCACTCCGTACTTTGTACTCCGTAGTTAATGGTCAGTTAAGTTACTGCTCAGAAAGCTCAGTGTTTGCTGCGCATAAAAATCAGGGGTGAGGTTTGGAGGTCGATGCTGTAACTAGCATTCTGTAAAGTCCCCAAAACTTTATGCTGATGGTTGAATTAATCTTCTTTGGATCTGGCTGTAGGTACCCGGTTTTCAAGCTGGCCGGCTCATGGACCCGGAATGGTGGGTAGAGACTATTTGGCAAACTGGTAAAGGGGTTTGAAGTTGCACCGCAGTTTGGTGTGTGGCAGAACCTATAGTTACAACCTTGGGGGTAGTTAGTTAAACCAGCTGCTAACTAACCAGTTAACTAGTTAAAATTGGGCTTGGAATAGGGCGGGCTTGTGGCGGGCTTCCAACTCCCATCAACATCCCGGACATACGGAGTAGTTAATCCGTTTTACGGGTCGAATTGGAAGGCCGCTCGGTCGATGCAAAGACGAACTGTGGACCAAAAAGGCGGAGACGCGGTCATCGAATTAAAGCACTTGGTTCTGTATGTTTGCTCGTATTTTTTTTTTTCATTTTTCGCTCTTGTATGAGGTCTGAAAGCAACAGCGAACATAGTTAACCTTGCCGCTTGCCCAGCACATTTTGCTTCAGACGGATGTTTCGCGATGCCAAACGCGAGCCGCACACAATGAGAAACCACAGGTATAATTCGTCTCATTCTGGTGATTCACCCTTGGCCTGCTCCACCTCGCGGAGAGGGAGCAGTTACCAGCTGAAAGAAACTGTCTCAAAAGTGCTGGGCTAATCTAACTACTTTTTGGGAATGGATTCTGGATGATCGATGTCAGGGTGGAGACCAGAGTTGAAGGGTTGTAGATCTGGCTAAGACTCTTTTGGACGCAGGACTAAAATAGGGTGATTTAGTTCTGCCCTTGGACCCCCTGTCAAGGAGGCGCTTAAGAATTGGGCGATCTGGACGCGCCGCACAAAGCATATTCAAAATACCGAGTTTAATGCAAGGGCTTTGTTGCTGAAAAGTCGACAATCCGGAGTGATCCGCCCTGACCTAACAACAAGACAGGCAGTTTGCAGCGTTTTCTCAAGGCCAGAGCTGAAGTTGATCTCGTTCGTGTCACAGAGAATGCGAGAACATGCTAGGATACGCCTTTTTACTTTCGTCTCAGAACGGACGTCAGCATATTCGTTCGGATAGAGCGAGAGTTAGTTTTTTTTGCTCGTCGTCCCAGGATGTACCGCCCTAGCAAGAACTCGGGAAGCCAATTCTCTCTTGGTCTCAAGTCGTGTCGGGCCAGGTTCCAAGAGACCAAAACTCCATCGCCTAGGGGTTTCGGCCCAGCAACCCATTCTTTCCATCTTGGGCTTGTGGCCTCTTTTATTTTTCAGGGCTAGAGAAAGTACCTCCGGACTTCCTTTGATATCACTGGTCCACTGCCAACAAATTCTCAGCTGTTTTGTGATGTGATTCATCCAATAAGCTGTGATTTCCTGCATCCGGCCGATCTTTTTTTGCTTAAACGTTTCCCAGGTTTGGGCCGTTCAGTCATGGCCTTTATTAATATATCGGGAGCTGGGGGGGTATCTTGACCCTGTATCGTCCTAGGTAATTGAATATGTAGGTACAGTACACCTCTAGGCGTTTGCGTTGCTCTGAAGACCCTAGCGTTCCTCGGAATCTGCATAGTCCCTCGACTGAGAATCCCTATCTCATGTCGTCCATCTGTTGCAAATTTATTTCTGTTCCAGATCAAGCCTTTTTATTTACTTTTCTTTGGGCACTTCATTGCATTTCTCTGGCCAGCCACGGCAGTTGCCTGGATACGCGAAAAAGTCACGGCCTCTCGAATCGCGAGGGGATAGCTAGCAGGCACGTCTCAATATCAGATTTTTTTTTTTTTTTTTTGAACGCTTCCTCCTACAGCGACAGGCTTCCCACTTCCTTTTTCATGGGCCTTTGCACGCCCGTCTTTGGACCTGAAGCCATCGTGTGCTTCTATTCTCTCTGTCCCCGTTTCCGCTCTCTTTCATCTCTATATCTGGGCAGCTGAAACTTGAGGAGGGGTTCGGAAACACGGTTCTCGAGGATCATTGGACGCAAGGGCACGCCGTTTCTCGGAGCTGCTGTCTTGTTGAAACATTGCTTTTGATTCTGGTCATTCATCTGCTTCCATTCTTGCCCATAGGCCGCAGGAGAAAAGAAAAGAAAAAGAGAGAGACGAGGTTGACCTTTGGTGGTGAGCAGACCCGGGGAACCTGTAGTAGTTTCGGTGGTTACAGAGGACGTCACTTGCAAATAGTCTTTCCCGCCTTAACTTTGTCCATCATCCTTCCTTGGCCTTCTTTTCTTCCCCTTCGCGCTGTATCTCCTCCCTCCCTCTCTCTCCCCCTCTCTCCGGCTAATCCGCTCCTCTCGATGCGCAAACCGTAAAGGCTGAGGTATTCGGAGAACCCACTGCTCCCCTTTTTTCCCTTTGCCGTCAAGGAATGATATACAGAAAGACACCGACAGGCCAGGCTACGACTACGCAGACGAAGGTGAGTGAGTTTCTGCCCTATCTTCGGTTCCCCCTCCTTCTCCCCAAAGCACCCTACCCGCGCTCTGGAACAAACACCCCGACCGGACGAGCAGGGTTTACATCATATCAAGGTTTCTCCCCATCTGTTTTTACCTTTCGGTTGATCGTGGATGCGCTTATGCACCGAGCTTTCGTGCATACCCGGCACCATCGACGCGCTATAACACCAGAGATCTGACATAGCTACCAGGAAGAACCAACCCCATCCCTCCCGGAAGGCCCTCCAAATCTGCTACCGCGCCCTGGTTCTTTGGCACCCTAAACCTTCTAGACCACTCAGATCGTATACATTTGAGTTTGGAGACTCGTCAACCGTCGAACTCAAATAAGGCCCATTCTTTGGGTCGGGCACATCCTTTGAGGAAAATTTCCGCAAGGTCTGGTTCTAGGGCTTTTCGCTGGTTTGCGAGAAGCATCGCCGTTGACGTCCAACCCTGGATTTGCCATCATCCATCCTTCCTCCAGCATCCGTGGTTGAAATTGGGCGGAAGGAGCACTGTAAACCAAAGCAGCTGCAGCGCCGAGTTTACTCCACTTTGCCCCATCCTGCGAGCAGGCAGACATCCCGGAGAACTTTCTTGCGCACTGTGGTGCGCGCTTGAGCTTGTCAGCTAGGTCACCATTCGGTGGGCATTTATTCTTAAGCGCAGAGAACCGTTTTTCTATCTGACGACATTATCGTTTGCTTCTCGATTCGCCTCCGATATTTCTGGACTCTGCAGTCTCGTTGCGCGCATTGTATTATGCCCCATCTTTTACAGTGCATAT
This sequence comes from Amauroascus niger, assembly GCA_001430945.1. NCBI lineage: Eukaryota > Fungi > Ascomycota > Eurotiomycetes > Onygenales > Onygenaceae > Amauroascus > Amauroascus niger. Next base: position 249,441 of record LJPK01000541.1, read on the forward strand.
CTTAAGAGGAGCAGCTGTTCTACTCTCAACTACTTTCCCGCGCGGTTCAAATTCGACCTGAAACCAGACCTGAGCATCGATTGCTGCCCGTAACTCTTTCGCTTATTTTCCTTGGGTGTCGTGCCCCTCTAAATCCAAGGAAGAGCCATCCATTCGGGTACCTTTTCTTTGCTTCCTTTCCCACATTGTAGACTTCATGAGCGCTCCGGGATATCCAGATCACCATCCGCCTCACACAGGCCTACAGAGGTTCGTGGTCCTTTTCTACCAGGTTGCTACTGATCTTTGCCGTTGAAACGAGGGGCCTACTGACAATACTCGTGAGGTCCAGTTCTGATTATGACCTCACGGTCCGTCAGAACCCTGAGAGGGCCCGTGTTGCTGGAGGAAAAGAGAAAGGTCGGTGCTGCATCCCTAGCGTTTGGACGTGAAGCTCATATTTCGTCTTAGAACGCAAACCAGTAGATCCGCCTCCCATCATCCAGCTTCGAATTCGAGATGAGAGTGATCCAGCGCAGTAACGAGCCCTGAACCCTGGTGATACTTGTGATCGTTCAAGCTAACCTGTGTTTTTAGCAACTACTTACAAAGCCCTTATTATTTCATGTGTTGTGCATTGTATCATCCGGACGAGGATCGACCTGCCGGCGGCCCGGCATCGACATCCCTCTCAGGCACTCTAGTATCATCGTTACACCGACTGAAAGATATTGACAATACTGGTTGGTCGCCCTTCTGATTTGACCGGCATATTATAGCTGCTGATTGGAATTCAACTTAGATGGCGGATTTTTCGTGTTTGGCGACATTTCTGTCAGAGTCGAAGGGAAATACAGGTTGAAATTTAACCTCTTCGAAATGCGCAAGTACGACGCATTACGACACTATTCTGGACCCGACCAGGCTAAAACTTTGCAAAGGGATGAAGTGGTTCACATCAAATCCGTTTTTTCAAATCCGTTTCAAGGTGCGCAGCTTTTACCAAGTTCGGACGCTTCGGCGTGAATACTAATGAAGAAACAGTGTTGCAGCCCAAAAACTTTCCTGGAATGACTGAATCGACATTCCTTTCGAGGTCATTTGCAGACCAAGGTGTTAAATTACGAATTCGCAAAGAGCCGAGGACCTTATTGTGAGTCCAGCCGCGACAATATTCAAGATGGACAAGACAGCTGACATACATAGGAAACGGCAACTGCCACGACCTGAGGAGTATCCAGCTCCTCTTCCTCCGCGTTACAATGAAAGGCCTGGCTCAAGCTACACTGAACGTCCAACAACAACAACAACAACCGTTCAGAATCCACCGCCGATGAACGCGTACTCGCACCCGCAACCGCAACCGCAACCCGACCGAGATTACGCTTCATACTATGCTCCGGCCCCAAAACGACAGCGGAATTCGGTTGATTTTGGCGGTCGAGCATTCTATGATGGTGATACTCGGTATGCTACTGGCGCTCCTCGTTCCTTAGACCCTTACTCATCCGCCTCTACGACCCCTTACCAATCACACCCATCGAATCCTTACTCCCAGCCGGGTTATCATACGAGCGTTTCTGCTGGGCCACCGGCTTACTTCGACGGAACCACACAAGCGCCCCATCCTGTTCTTCCCTCCCAGCCAGAACACCCTACAAATGGGGACAGCTATGGGGCTGCCAAATACAATGTTTAACGTGATCATTGTTTCCGTTTCTAGCCTGTGCTTTAAGAGCGTTTCCTGCTATTTTTTTTGGTTATGCTACGTTTTCCGTCTTTCTTTTATTTTGTTATCAATATGTGCACGGGATTTGATTTGTGATAGACTGCATTAGGAGGGTGTCAGGAGTGGGTGACTGGGAATCTTTCTGGCGGATACTGGGAACCTGAGGATTCGGCGTACTTGATATTCTGCAGGCAGACTAAGGCAAAACAAAAGAATCTTTTCTTTATTCGGTTTCGCAAACGCATTCTTTTGTACACTACTTTGCTGGTTGGAGGGGGTGGAAGGGTGGAACTGCATCAAACGGCGGTCCGGTGTTTTGTTTCTGACATCTTTTATGGCAATTTGGCGATCAATGGCTTAATAGATGGTAATGGCGGCCCGGTTGGAGGCTGAAATATGTTATTCTTGAATTGCGGTATTCTGTTAGCTAGTCGAAGATAACAATTGTGTGCGTTTTATATACCCAAGACTGGGCCAGGCTGGCCTCAGATGACCAAAATCACTTCTAGGATGAATGGGGAGCAGACAGGTCCCGTCTCTTGAGGTTTGCATCACCGTTATATCCCTTCGAGATCGACCTCCATAATCGGGCTTGTTTCCTCCCCTGGAACAACGAGTCGAGTGCCGGGTACAAAGGAACACAAAGGCACTTGCCGAGTTAGGTAATCTTGGGTAGATAGGTAAACAAGGTCGTGGTTTGTGATCTTTCTCCCTGGCAACCCTCAACATCCAACCCTTTTCCCTTTCCCACATAGCAACACTGCCATCCGTTGAATCTGTCTTCCTTAGGATCTGAAAGTTGTTTAGGCCGGATAGGCTATCCATCCTGACTTGCATATATGATCTGAGCCAGTTCTTTTTTTTCCTTTCTTTTTTTGGGTATAGTTACTGATATATTTGGCACAAAGTGTTCTCTTAGAGGCCATGGCATGGGAGGAGCTTGACACGTCACGCGTTGAGTCTGTCAGTCTCAGCGGCGTTTTCGATGGGCATCCGGATAGCGATGTGTCGCTGAAGTTGATAATGCGGGTTCGTTTGACTCGTGCACCTTGCCATTCCTTCAATGAAAATCTGACTTTTTAGCAACAGTTAAAGTCTGGTCCGAATGCCATCATTGCTATTCTTCAATTGAAAGACGGTCTCCAAGCACACATAGTGAACGACCGTGCTTATGATGCAGCGCATAAAGATTCGGGGATGGCCAGCAGTTTTGGAAACCAGGCCTGCCTGCCTTCTTATATGGGGAATGGAAGTGTGCAAGGCGTCAGTGACCGGCAGCAGGATACTTACTCGGGTTATCGAAGAACCTCGAGACGGCTGTACATGAGTGGAATGGGACTGTCCCCTTCTCCGACAAAAGAAAGATTGTTCCCGCCAAGTCCTTCTACTAATAGTGGTAGTGGTGCCTCAAACCACGAACCTGATTGTGATATGCTAAAGGCAGTCACGAGTCCGAGGCAGTGCATTGGGCTTCTGGCGGAAGAGGATCTGGATCTAAGCCACGGAAACGATCCTAAACAACACCGGGTGGAGATCGCTGACAATGGCAGTCCACATAGTAAAGAAAACTTCGCACCGCGAAACAGAACCAAAGGGATAGACTATTCCCATCAGCGAGAACTATCACAGAGTACCATAGTCTATTTGACACCAAAGAATCAACGTAGGGCAAATGGGCGGGGTATTTTCGCATCTGGACGACCTCGACCGATATTGCTGTCACCGAGGGCATCGGATATCCATATCCCGAAACGGGGAATGAAAAGCAAAATCCCAAAAAAGATTGAAACTTATGCCCAAAGCGATATGTTTTTCAAGGAAGCGCTTACGCCATCCAAGATTATAAGCGATACGGGGAGTATGTGGGAGAGCCCAAAAGGACGCAGCCTTGAAGGAACAGTCGGCAGTCCCAGAGGTGGTTGTATGTTTCAGAACGCTGGTTCAAAATTACCAACGCTGACACACATATCTGACCTTTCTCCGGCAAAAACAAACCAAACACCAATTGCTGTGGACGAAAACCAAAAACTGAATTCAGAACCGGCAAAGTGGCATAGAGGTAGAATTAACCAGGCGCCAAATACCTCTCCCGAACAAGAGAAGCTCTGGGATACTTTAGCCTTATCGACCGGTGAGTTAGGTTCGGCTCTTCAGACATAAAAAAAGGATCTGAGCTAACACAAGCTATCGAAAGGACGCCCGCTGAGACAGAAATATGATGAACCTCTGGGTAATATCGACGCCAAACCGAAGCCCGACATTTTCTTCGACAAAGGAGGGCGGACGGGTTTTATAACTTCATGGCTTCAGGGCAAACCACACGAGCCGGAGCTGGTCATGACAAATGAGCACCACATCGATAATCCGCACAGACGAATTGGGGATATCTCAATAATGGAAAATCAGGATAACGGAATATCCGGTTGGCACTTGGAGAAACGCGAAGACGAAGGAGGCTCCAAAAGTCCTTTATTGGCAGAGTATATGCCCCTTCCGAGCCCGACACCATCCTCTAAATTAAGCATGCCATGGAATTCAGCCGAGGAGTTAGCGGAACGAAACGCCGAATCTTTGTCGCTGCTTGACCTAGACAACATCGAATATCACCCGATTGAGCCAGTGAAACCAGCACTTGAGGTTGTTGGAGGGGTTTTGTCCATCATGTTCCCATACAATGCTCGGTACGAGACCATCATTTATGAAGCGGAGATCGAGCTTCGGTTGAATGGACACGCTTCTGGGAGTAGCCAAGCCATACAAAAGGTTTACGCAAAGACAAAGATGGGGTCAGGGGTTGCAACTAAATGGCAGATCGAATACAAGCCAGAATGGATCCCAAGGGTCTCCCTCCTAACAAGCTGCCATCAGCGTAACGTGGCCGATCCCCACACAACACTCAAGATTGGAACTGTCATGTTAGAAATGAGCCCCGATCGGGTTTGCCGAGAATGCATCGATGTGTGCAGCAGTTGTGGGGACGAGAATGACTCGGTTAATGAAAACGAAGATTTAAATGTTTTACTTCGTCAAATTGCGGCATACCGCCGGTTTATTGGGCTCTGCCACTGTTTGCAGAGATCTCTCGAACGACAAGTAGAGAAGGTGGAAGAGCTGATGTTCGCGCTTACTCCAGACCGTGTAACCCGGCGCTTGAAAAGAGTTTTGCAACTTGGACTTCTTGCGCTTGCAATCCTTGCAATCGGGGGATTTTGCGTCATTTTCGTAAACACTGGAATCCGGTACGGCACAGGCAAGTATCTTGGTGGAAGCGATAAGATCGCCGATAGTTTGCCGGACGACCTCGAGTATCAGGTCCCACAACACCCTGTTGATTTGGCTGGGGCTGAAACAATGCTAAGTGCCAGCGAGGACACCACTCAGCAAACAAGCAACCTGCTCATGAAGCCGAAATTGAAAGAGAGCTTTAGCCAAGTGGTAGAAGATGAAGCAATCTATAAAAACTCAGTGCCGCGAACAAAAGTGGGAGAGCCTTGGAGGAAGGCAACGGCGAAGAGCATGCTCACGAGATCCACTGGTCAAACTAGGGCAGACAGACCTGCTGCTCCCACATCCCTCAGTCCTATAAGTTTTAGGCTGCCGACAAATCGTGAGAATGAGTCTCAACCAGGAGATCAAGATAAAACTGAGAATTCCGGGCAAGTGTTGGAGAAGAATTCTATTCGGGACCGGTTTGACCGGTTTCTGGGCTGGAGAGGTCCACTGGGCCACTGATCTTGGGATCCTAACATCTCCACAACCTCTGTATGAGCCATCTCTGGCTGTTGATGTAAATTAAGAGTATGATCCTAGAGTAGTTGGTATTATAGTTCCTCATGAATGAGTTCTCAAGAAGATTCCAGAGAAACGAGCAGAAACACCTAAGATTTTAAACGATCATCAGCCAGGAATTAAATCCAGAAGTTTGTCAAGGAAAGCAGATTTCTGCAGGATTAACAATGCCCTTGTCCACACATCGTCATACACCCTATTGGTAAAAAATACATGCAACATGGTTTGCTTGTGCTTTCATCCCCAAAACAAAAAAAATGTGAAGGGTATATTCCCCCGGGTCCGGCTAAATGGACCTCTAAGGGTCAAGTTATATGCACACTAACTAATTACGCTAAGCGCATTTAGGAGAATAATGCATTTATACATTTAAGTGTGCATAAAGCCAATCCATCCTCAATCAGGATGACCGGGGTCGGCACGGCAAGGCAGGTATATATGTAGGTAGGTACGGAGTAGCTGCCCGTAGGCACGGAGTGCTTTATTCGATCCCTAGTTACCTAGTTTAGAAGCTCCTGGATCAAGCCTCTTGGACCCCAATTGAGTGATTAACTACCCTGGCTGAGCCCCTGGAGGTGTTGACCGAATCTCTTAAAGAGATTTGGAGCTCTAGATGCCCGGTCAGAGGGTCTAACAGGCTTCATTAGAGAGAGTGAATTTAACTATAGGTCCAAGTTCATTGTTGTTTCTTCTTGGGCAGATGATTGAATTGCTTTGCGGAAGCCCTTCTCTACAAGTAACTTAAAGGCAGAGCCCTAACTAACTAATCTCAACTAGTTAGCGTCCAATTGAGTTTAGCCTGAGCGTGCGTGTAAAGTTTAAACGGACCCGCACCCACTCAGATCCCAAAAGGGCCGCTCCCCCTCCCCCAAAAGAAGAGAAACTTGCGCTTCCTCTTTTTTTTTTTCTTCCCGATTTCCCTTTTGGCAAACACACACACACACACACAATCTCTCTTTCTTTTCAGTGTGTTTTGATTGCTGTAGCCATGCGTTATCCTTGCTGACAAGCTGTGTAATTGTGGCCCTTTTTTTTTGTTTCTTTGGAGCCTTTTTTTCCTTCATTGTTTCTGCTGGTGCTTGCGCCCGTGTTGATGTCTTGCTGAAGCTGAGGAGTTCTGGCAAACTGACAATCAGTCCACGTACATATATTCAGCCTTGTGCATGTACATACATACCAGCAACTGAATCTCATTGTGGCCATTTTGTTTTACAGAACATACTTAGAGTAAGTCAAATTGCTGCTCCTTCATCTGCTACATTTGACTTTTCTTTTCATCCTAACAAATGAAGAATTGGTGTCGTGTGCAACATTCCCTGATTGGTGTTTATCCTTGCTTACTGGTGCTCTCCCTTTATTCCAGATTGCTTCTAGAAACCTATCTTTGCACAATAATCTGCCAAAATTTTCATCAAGTTACATTGAATACTTTTGCATCGGGAGGAGAAACGACACAAACATTGGACAGCAGACACAACGGCCATGGTGGATGAGTCTAAGAATGAGCAGCTTTTGCTTGCAAAAAGAGCTGCAGCTCTTGCATCTTTCTCCCAAAAGCGCCGACCTGGTTATCTCGGGATTTCGAAAGCACCCCATACCCAAACACCAGTAAGAAATTCGGGCTCAAATAAATTTCACGATTTGGAAAATGTGTATGAAAATGCAAATGTGACATCGTCTGGGCTGCCGGGACTGAATATGAAGCCTACTGATCTTTCAGATGGTGAGGTGAAGAATTCGGTCGCAGCCAGCATAAATGGGAAACATTCACGTGGGAAGTCCTTTACTGCGGAAATTGACGGATTACTTGCAGAAGAAAAAGCAGCCGCCAATATATCCTCTAGTGAAGATGTCAACCGAAGTGACGAAAAATCTCCCACTGATCGCACCACTGACACGCTTCAAGGAAAGAATCATACCAAGATAGTGTCTAGGCCCAGCCAACCCTTCAGACACTCTACAGTGAAAGATTTTGAATCTAATGATAAGCTTGCAACTCCTGTTGTTGAAAGGATGTCGGTCTTCTCCCAAAACAACCCTGAGACATCATGCTCTGACGTTGCCACGCTCCCTCCAATCGAAAGTCACTCAACTCACAAAGGCGCTCAACATAGTACTCAGCATCGAGAGATTCGACTTTATGAACCACCAAAGAGAATTCCAATTGGACCCAAAAATCATTTTCCTTCACACAAAGGAGCGAATTATTCGACACAGCAATATAGAGAAGAAATGAAGACTATACCGTCTGTTCCCGAGTTCGAACACGAGTTCTTATTGTTGAAGCGAAGTGAAGTGGATGATCTTCGTGAATGGCTCCAGCTCACTGGCTACTATGATGAGGAATATCGTTCCAAAACCATAAGTCGTCGCAGACGCCTAGTAGCCTTAGAGCAGGAGAAAGCTGAGTTGATGAAAGAAGAACAGTACGAGCGTGAAGCGTTGGTGAGGCGAGACGACTCGTTTTTGCCTCTGCCACTCACCAAAGCAGGCACAGACGACGCGATCCACCAAGCTGCCTTTTCACGTGTTACGTCTCGGTTACCATCAGCTAAATCCACATCCGTGGCACCTAAAACGGCAGGTACGCTCCATGCCACAACCTCGTTGGACTCTAATGGCAAGAGTATGGGAGATAGGAGTCACGGTTCGGCTGCCAATCCGTACATCCACCCCTCCAGAGAGCCAAATGTGAAGAGGCCAGCGTCCATTGCATTGTCTTCTCAAGAGCAGTCTGGGAAGAAGCTACGTCTAGACAACTGGGAAAAGCATGCCGAGGACCAAGGTTTGTCAACAAGTTATCAGATTTTAAACACAACCGAGTCTAATTGGATTCAGATGGTTCAGATGCTGGGGAGGGAGTTGAAGCCTCCCATGCGAGGTCCTTCGAGTCGCAGCAGTCGAATCAACAAGACGATGGTTAGTGCGCAGAGTGGCCACTCTCCAGAATGCAGCCCAGCTAACCGAAGCGCCATAGCTTTCACCACTAAGAGATCGAGTGGCCAGGATGATCTTCTTGAGTCTAGGAGCTATGGAAGGGGTACTCCTAGCCGTGGCCGTGGCGCTCGTCTATTCCCATCACGTGGCAGAGGCCATCCTAAGTACCCTGGCGTTGCTTCAGGGGAATTAGGACATGGCTCTGCACCGTCCCAGAACATGCGTTCCCATTATATGACGGAAAACGCTCGTTTGATCCTGACAGTGGAAGGTAGCCACGGTTTTTAACATTCTCATGCCGTCTACGCACGCCAAGGTTGCTGACTGGTGCTACAGAAACGAGGTTCTTCATGATCAAGAGTCTCTCACCTGATAATGTGGCAACATCTCATCAAGAGGTAAAACTCCATTTCAAATAAGTTTCTCACTTTACTGACCAAAAGTAGGGTACTTGGGCAACACAGATCAAGAATAAGGATAAATTGGCCGATGCGTTCAATACTTCCCGGCATGTCATTTTGTTATTCTCTGTTAACCACAGCAAGGCTTTCCAAGGCTATGTACGCGCCCTTAAGCCCTTATTAGGTGTCAAATGCACCCTGGTGACTAACTTGTGGCCCTGTCATTAGGCACGTATGGAAACTCTACCTGGTGATCCGGGCGTTTCCAAGCCGGAATGGGTGGACTCGTATAATTGGGAAGCCAGTCCTCCATTCAAAATCAACTGGCTTAATACAGCCACAACATATTTCAAACACGTCGCTCATTTGACAAATGCGTACAATGACAATGCACTGGCTTTGGTTGGTCGTGATGGTCAGGAGATCGAGCCACATTGTGGTTTGGAGCTCTGTGCTATTCTTGATCGGACCGAGACCTTGAGACAACGAGCCGACGCGAGATTCAGATTTGATACCGATCCTTTGGTTCTAAATTCTTAATGTCTCGTCATCGTGGAAACTGATTTATCGGATATTGCATGCGCATACATGCACATATCAGTCCTTTTGAGAATCTGTTATTGTTTGAAACGATCAAAATGATCAAGATTTTTGCTTCAAATCTGAAATCCGCGAAACCAGCTACTACTTTGAATGATGCACTTCCACAACAACCTGCTTTTTTTCACTCTTTACCGCCTTTTAAGCATCGCATCCATGTTTGCCATCCGTGACACCATAATATTTGATTGACTATCGAGTAGCCCATACTTAAATTTTGTAATCCGAGCGTGCCATCCATCATATACCAAGCTGGATCCTATCTCATAGTTTCTATTCAAACTCACTGTTCAGACATAACTGCAGAAAGATTATAAGTTGAGTACCAACAGATGTGATCACCTATCCTCTCGCTTTGTAGCAGAGTGCTTCGCCTCTTCCCCCCTTCCCTTTTTTTTTTTCCGAGAATTCGATGGCAGTCCACCCCCTATTTCCTCCGGTGTTTAAGGAGTCAGTGTATTGAAACGATCAAGAAAAGGGAAGAGAACCCAAAGGAAAAAAAGGACTTGGTTGGTTTGGATCAGCCTCTTTTTAGTAGTTATGCAATGGTAAATCTGCCTTTCAACTCACCATTTCACAAGTGAGGTAAGGCATAGGTGAATAGTTCAAATTACTATCAAAGTGACCTTTTGATATTGAGGTTAAGGTTGCTGCTTCGCGCTGGCGATGTTTGAAAGTTTTTTTTGGCACTGTTGCACTGTTTGCATGTTTGTTGGGTTTGCATTGAACTCAAACTGCACTACTTAGGGTTTAAGGTCTTGGCATATTTCGGAGCTTAGTTATTCCGCTCTTAGTTCCGTCCATCCAATGGATGGATCGCTTTCTGTCCCCTTTTTCAAGACATCCACATTCCAATCAACAGTAACCTTTTTGATGAAGTTCAAATGTGCAAAGATTATTTATACAGCTAGAAAAGCTTTGTAGTTTCTCTAATGCAAAATTCGTCTTGCGACAATCTCGCAGGCAATGCTGTTTTTTTTTGGTAGCTTCGGTTTTGTACTCATGTCTCCTCCGAGTTCTCATTCATGGCCTGTGTATCGAGCTGACATCCTTGTGCACATGCGAAGGTGATGAAAGTAGGATAGGCTCCATACATGGTTGAGATTGTCCTCCTAGAAGAAGAGAGCGGTCGCTTCTGAGGACACTTCTGGATACACAATTTAAACTGGCTGGATTCTTTGTTCACGTCCTATGGCTGCAAGTGAATCAATGGGATGATTTTAACACCAATGATATATTGATATATTCCTCCAAAATAGTTGAATGGTATGTTAGCGCGCTGAAGATCTGGAGCATGCATTTCTATATTTCAAAGTACGAAACTTATTTGCTTGTCTGACGAGCAAAGATATAGCTGACTATTAACTCCCATTAGAGAAGAAACCACTCGTTTCGGAAACCAAGATCGATCGCTTTATCTATCCATCAAACCAACAGGTTTTGCAACATATGGTTCCTCGAGATACTTAATCTCTTCCTCCGTCAGCTTAACCTTTACGCTCTCTACTGCTTCATCGATTCGCTCCTTGCTGTTTAAGCCCAGAATTGGACACATCCCGGTTTTGCTCAAACTCCAAGCACTCGCAACCTGCGCCATACTGATGCCCTTCCTCTTTGCCATTTCTTCAACCCGGTTAATGATGGTTCTGTCCGCTTCTGACTCCCCACCGCGTATCATGAACTGAAGCATGCGGTCAGACTGCTCGCGGACCGTGGAACGCGAATCGAGCGGCCTTGCGAGTGCACCGCGCGCAAGTGGAGAGTAGGGAATGAGTCCGACTCCAGAATCCTGACAGTAGGGGATCATTTCACGCTCTTCTTCGCGGCTGAGGAGGTTGTGGTAGTTTTGCATAGAGATGAACCGATGCCAGCCGTTGCGGGCGGCGATGTTCTGGAGTGTTTGAAATTCCCATGCCGCCATGGAGCAAGCCCCGATGTATCTGACCTTGCCGCTTTCGACGACGTCGTTCAATGCCCGCATAACTTCCTCCTTGGGCACGCTTCTATCCAGTCGATGAATCTGCAGTACATCAATGTATGTGCCCAATCGTTTCACGCTAGCATCAACGGCGTCAAATATGTGTTTCCTCGAAAGGCCCAGGAGGTTGACGTGCTCGCCGGAGTTTGTGATTTGAGTTATCGGGACGGTGCTACCGCCCTCGCTGACCCAAAAGTAGATTTTGGTCATAATCACGACATTGGAACGAGGAATGTTGTATTCTCTGAGCGCTTTACCGACAATTTCTTCGGACCGACCATGACAATATATATCTGCCTGTGATAAACTATGCTCAGCGCATTTGAAGATAATCTGGATATTTTAAGGGATGGAAAAAATACAGTGTCCCAGGTGTTGATCCCCTTTTTATACGCGTATTCCAGCAGGGGAAGGGCCTTTTCCTCATCCAGCACCCAGTCCATCATCTTCGAGGATCCAAAGCCCATAGCTCCCAGAACGACCCTGGAAATCTTGAGGCCGGATCTGCCTAGACTGTTTTTGTATGTTAGTGGATAGGGGATTGGCACAGAAATGGCATGATTGCCCGGAAAGAAAGAAAGCGGACTTGAGAACGCGGAGGGGCTTACTGGGCGTAGTCCATCTTGATGTCTGGTCGCTCGATTGTGGTATTGTTCTCAGCCATAGTGCCAATAAAGCGTGAGCGAAGATTTTGAGAGGATTGGTCGCAATCAAAGGCAGGAAGAAATGGATTTTGCTTTCTTTTTGGCTCAAAGGAGGGCCTTGTTCTGATAGCTTTGCTGCGAGCTCATATCTTAGATATTCCTGCCGGCCTTTATACTTACCGACATCAGCCCTCCCCGTCTCAGCTGGTGTTTCGTTGCCAGGGCAAGAAAAGGTCGAATTTGTCATCCTAAAGCCTAACTCCGTGAGAAATCTGCCTTGGAAACATCCTGGAGCAATGAAGTTGAAATTGTTTTTTTCAGCGAGCATGCATTGTTGATATCTTGAGGTTGCAATGCCGTGTTAGTTTCCTCTCTGATTGGGTTAAGTTAGCTATCTCCTATCTCCGAGCCGCAAGCTCTTCCAACTCCAACCAACTTATAAAGCAAAGGAGAACAACAACAATAACCAACGGACCTGGTGCCAAACTTTACCCAAAATCTGTTGGATTCTTTCAGAGAGCTTACAAATCCAGGCTCTTGCTCCCTTCTTCGAGACGAGTGTTACACCCAATCAGAAGAAAAGACTATTCCGTTGAACTCCAATCGAAACAGAGAAAGCGGGGAATACAAAGGAAAAAAGAAAGGAGCAATGGCTGGAACATCGAGCGAGAATGTTTACTCGACAGACCACTCAACCGCCGTCCTACAAACACACCGCTGGCGCACCGTCGCCAACTCAGCGGCGCATATCATACCGCATCTCCACCCCGGAATGGCCATTCTGGACGTCGGATGCGGCCCCGGCTCTCTCACCGTAGATTTCGCGAAGCGCGTTTCGCCCGGCGGGAAAGTAATCGGAACAGACTACACCCCTGAACCTCTGGAGTCAGCCCGGAAACTGGCCGCAGAGCAAGGCGTCGCCAATGCCGAGTTTGAGGTTGGAGATATCCACGCTCTGGGGTTTGCGGATGAATTCTTTGACGTGGTGCACGCGCATCAGGTCTTGCAGCATATAGCTGACCCCGTTCGGGGACTGAGCGAGATGCGTCGGGTGACTAAGCGCGGGGGGATCGTGGCCGTGCGAGAGTCTGCGTCCATGACGTGGTATCCCGAGTCGGAAGGGATATCGGCGTGGCGGGAGCTATTCATGCGCGTGGGCAAGGGGAGGGGGGGAAATCCCGAACCGGGGAGATTTCTGCATGTGTGGGCGCAGGAGGCTGGGTTTGAGAGGGAGAGTGTTATGTGCAGTGCTGGGTCGTGGTGTTTTGCTTCTCGGGAGGAGAGGGAATATCTGGGAGGTACGTTTGCGGAGAGGATGCGGGCTTCTGGGTTTAGGAAGATTGCTGTTGATGGGGGGTATGCGACGGAGGAGGAGATGGACAGGATTGTGGAAGCATGGATGGAGTTTGTGAATGATGATAATGCTTGGTTTGCAATCTTGCATGGTGAGCTTATCTGTCGAAAGTAAGAGAGGTATCTTATATCGGTGTGAATATAATTCTAAAAATGAGGCACAGCTGCCAAGCTGGAAAAACATTAGCATCTACATAGTTACCCTATCTTAATGCCATTTCAAACAGGAGATCCATTCATATCAATACTTTTCATTGCATTTGATGCATGGGCCTGGCATCGAGGAGATTGATTCTGGTTAGGATTGATTTTCAACTAGCCCATTGGGATAATGAACTTATATTTGAAGACAAACAATGGCAAAATGGGTCACACTCTATCTAACTAAAACCAATATCTAAGCTCAGCAATATGGAGCATGCACACATTAAAGAAAATATCTAGAAGTTTATACATTGATTAAAGATTAAGATGAGTTGAACAGCGGATTAACTGCTCGTATTTACCATGCTGAGCCACAACCCCAGCACACAGATATATATATCTGTCTAAGCACCGCGCACCTGAAAGGGCTTCAAACTCTAGCCTCTCACAGCGTTCCGATGCAAAGGTAAGTTTTGGCCCACAGGCCGGTGCAGTTTGCCTTGATCGCAGGGTTCCACTTGAAGAGGTTCGCAAGCGTGACCTTATATTTCGCCTGAATGGTTGGGCAGGTGTGGCCGGTGTCGACGAAATGGAATTTGTTGCAATTCGTGACCATGCCATTCTGAATTGGAGTAGGCGTCTTGATACCATTGCTTGGCTTAGTTGGCGTCGGCGGTGGCGGGGGGTACCCGAGAATTGACACGCAGGCGTACGCGTCGGCCCAGAGGCCTGCACAATTGCTTCCAGCCTTGGTGTTCCATTTCAGGAAATTGGCCAGCGTGATGCCGTTCTTGGAGGCAATGCTGGCGCAGGATTCGCCTGACTCGACAAGATGAAATTTGTTGCAGTTGGTGACCATCCCTGGCTGAGTAGGCATCGGTGTCTGAACCCCGTTGCTGGGTTTGGTTGGCGTCGGCGTTGGGGGCGTTGGGTCATGACCAATGATGGAAACGCAAGCATAGGCATCGGCCCATATACCACCGCAATTGCTGCCAGCTGCCGGATTCCATAGCACAAATTGAGCGACGGTGATGCCATACTTGGAGCTAATATCAGCGCAACCCTCGCCGGACTGTACAAGGTGAAACTTGTCACAGTTTTCCACAATCTTGGGTTGTGTCGGCAGAGGTGTTTCGATCCTAAAGGGTTGTGCATGTCAGTTTTAAAGGTTCAACGCGTGAATAGTAGGTTCCGTACCCGTTAGACGGCTTGGTAGGCGTCGGCTGGGCTGTGGTAGAAGTAGTTTTAGACGGCTCATGGCCGGTAATGGAGACACAGGCATAAGCATCAGCCCAGAGGCCGGCGCAGGTCCTGCCACTGCTAGGATTCCATTCCAGAAATTGGGCAGCGGTGATTCCGTGAGCAGCAGCGATATCAGCACAACTATCCCCCGATTGGACGAGGTAGAATGCATCACAATCTGGGGCGATCTCGGGCTGCGTTGGCTGCGGGGTCTCAATAGCTAAATGAAGCTGTTAGCATATAACCCACACCATCAAACACCCATTTTTATAACTTACCACCCGGCGTAGCAGTGGGTGTAGCCGACATCATTGATGAGTCTGGCGGAGTAGGTTCGAACGCGGCCTCCACGCAGTAAGAATGTCCCAAGGTCAAGCCTCCGCAAGTGTCGGTGATTGACGGGTTCTACAAACACCAATTTAGCTTCACCGTTTATCTTGTGAACCTGAGATATCAGAACGACTATCACTCACCCAACGCTTGAACTGGTCAATGGTGATGGAGTTGTCCTCAAGTATCTGGACGCACGATATCTCCTCATTGTAATCCAGCCACCAGGTACAATGAGGCGTCGTGTTTTCATCGTGCGGGTTGGCTGGTGTGACGCCTCTCCGGTCAAGACGGAGCCCAGCAACGCCCCCAAGCACCAGTTTAGTGCTGGCGAAGAGCAGCAAAAGACTTCTAATGGTAGCCATGGTGATGCGTTGCTGGAAGGTCAAACCAAAGCCGAGAGGATTAGGTAACTAGTTGACAAGCTGCCGGACTGACGGGTAGCAGGAAAATATTCCCACGCTGAAGTCATGTCCGGACAACTTTATACAGCTTCCCCAAGTCCAGTGTCCCTTGTATCTGTCATCGCGATAAGACTTGCTTGAGCACAGCATCGAGACTTGGAGTAGTTTAACTCGTAGCCACGCCAGTCCCGGATCCTACCCTGGTCAGGATACGCATCCTTCTTAGGCTTACGCAGCAGGGTTTTCGTAAACCTCCTTTTTTTGTTTAAAGGAGAACAACGGTAACCATGGTCGTTGGTTGACAATTGAGATGATATCCACCTTGGCAAAGGTCAGCCGGGGCCCAGGCGCAACTCGCGGACGTAGCAGCTCAACTGCTGGGTTAACTATCGTGATGATTCTCCGTTAGCCGGTGAGTGCTCACTCTCCTTTAGCCGAGTTGGATTCCATGGAGGCGTGAAATGTACCTTGCAGTTATTCCTTGACAGGGAACTAACTGTAGGAGAATACTTCATCATAGATCCAACAAAGATTTCAGCCCTATGTCCTGTGGCGATCAAGGAACCATGTCCATAAGTTAGTACATTCTGTGCTCTCATGCTGGAATTGGTTGGAAGTTGGTTGATCTGACCTTGATCTGACCTTTGACCAGAAACGGCAAAATGGCGTCCACCAACATCAAAAGTTAACTACCGATCTGCCATAACTCAATTAGGCAATCGCACGTTCCGCCCTTTAACTACTAGTTTGACCAGTTCTAGCTTTGCCAACTTCAAGCATGGGTTGATAGAGGCTTGAGCATGTTGGGGGACTTTGGCCGAAATGTCGGGTAATAACCAGTTAGGCCAAGGGGGGATCCCGGGCTCGGGCGATTGGGTTCCTTCAAGTAGTTAAGTCAGGAACAAACTAATTAACTGACTAGTTATTGCAAACTAAGTCATTCCATCCCGATTCCCGGGATGGTTGAAGTTTTCTCAAGGTTTCTCTCTTCAGCATCTCTATTTGGGTTAACTTTCCTCAAGCAAGGTTTGGGCCCCCAAGATCTTGGGAGCCCACAAGTGCCACAGTGGGATTCCTGACCCGTTCCTTGCCATCAGTTATTCAACACGGAAGTTGTAGTTCAACCCCTTGTAAACTAGTTATTTAACCATTCCCATTGGATCCTGCAATGTTCAGACAAAAATAAATTCTGAGTTTGGGGTCATGACAAATTCTTTTAGCTTTAACTAAGTTATTTTTGTGAGAACCCCTGTGTGAACTAAAGAGTGTACAACTCTCTGGCCAAGTGCTAGAAAGTCCAAGCATGTTGTAGTTACCAGAACCACCATGTTCCGTTCCCCTCTGACACCCTGATCCGGAACAACTGATCAGACCATAAACACCTCTGTGGAATGTAACCCTTCACCAAAATCGCATACCTCCCCATGAGCAACATTTTCTCACAATTGGTTGCTTCATCGCTGGGCATGAGCTTTAGCAAAGTCTGGGTATGAGAAATCAAGAAGCTCACGGGCAGTCATGATAAAATTGTCAAACCAAAAAACAATTCTGATCCTTGAAAATTTGGAATCACAGTCGATTTTTAATTAGAAAAAGGGTTTAACTACATAACATCAGTGGAGTTTTGATTAAGCTTACAGCTTGACATCAATCTATGTGGATAAAAAAAAGGACAATGATAAATTGATACCCAAGCCATTGCAGAGTGCAGCTGGTATTGATCCCAGAGAGTAAGGCTCGTATAGGCAGCAAATATGAGCAGTAGAAACACAAGCAGGAGCAGAAGCAGGGATTGCAGCTTAGTGAGATGGATTAGTTAGAGTATGTATTCTCTTTGGAGGCTGCTGCTCGCTACACCAAGATAGTCATTCTAGTAGTATCTAGGAAGGAGTGGTTTCAAGAAAGTAAAGGGCTTCAACCAAAAATTGACCGTGGTATTGGATAATGTCGATACATCTAAGAAATAAACTAGTTATGTATAATGCAATATGAGGATGGTTGAATTTGGAGACTTGTTCACTTTATGATTGTCCACTATCGTGTATGTTATTAGGTGCAAAATACGTTTCTCGACTTCTCCTAGATATTGACAGGCATATAGACTAATCTAAATGTTTTTGCTCGCTCCCTTGCTTTGACATGTACAGTGCTACTGTCCAGCAAGGATTAGCAGCAGCGGTTGAGAAAACATGTTCCGCATCAGACTTGAGCAAAATTTGCCTGACGTGCTGTAGACAAGTGCGCAGAAGCGTCATAATTTGCCGGGTTCTCACTAAGTTGAGCACTGCTTCAGCTGATCCACAGGTGTGACACATTTATTCCAGGCTGTCCGCCAGCTCATAGCCGCACGTGCATGACGCCTGTCCGTTTCGGAGTACTCAGGGGACTCGACATCGCCAAATTTGTTGAACTGTTACAATGCCACTGCTGTTAGCTTTGAGACCCTTGGGTAATAGAGGGGGAAGATGCAGCAATGTGTTTAGTGGAGGAATCAGAACCGATGCTCAAGGGTGCAGAAGATCATGGTGCGAACGAGAAGAAAGACAACGGTTCGAGGGTGGGAATGGAAAAGGAAGAATATAGATTTTTGGTACGTGCCCAGTCGATGAATTCCTTCTTGTCGCGGAAGCCCGCTTGCATCAGCTTTTTGCTCAGCTTGCCGCCTGGCAAGAAGTGTTTGTTGAATGTGGCTTGGACGTCGATTTTTCGGTAATCCTTGCCTATGGGGATGGCCGATTTCTCAACGGTCCCTTGCACATCATCCCCCAGCCCAAATCCGCCGTTTGCCCTTGGTTTCTGGAATAGGGTAACCAAGTGCGCTCGTTGATCTTCTCGACGAAGAACCGAAACCGCGTATGTAAGATAAGTGATTCCTTTCTCGCGGATTTCTGAAAATTTCTCAGGGCGTGTAGTAAATCCTATACGAGTTTTTGTATACTGTTTCTCGGCCCTATCAATCAGCTCCTCATAGTTCGTCTTTAGCTTGTCGTTGTCGGGACGTATCCACCCGTTGAGAGATGGATCGATTTCCCACGGCTTGATAGTACCGGTCCATTTCTTATCCACCAGCATCTGCGCTGCTTTATCTGGGCCGACATCCATCGGTGATTTAAGAGTGCTATCCGGCATAGGCATTCTGGGATTTTCTATTCGCGCCTGAAATTCGGCGTAGCTAAGCCGGTTTTCGCCCGGAAACATTTTGAATTGCCGTTCAGCGCCTTCAAAATCCCTACAGCGCTGGCATCAGTGACGGTCGCTAGCATTAATACGGCCCTTCACCAACCCGCCATTATAAGAAGTTTAGAGTGATAAACAGTTCTTCAAGGCGGATTAAAGAAGCGAAGCCACCTGTGTTACAAAGGGAGTAGGGAAAAGACCCACCAAAAGAAATCATACATCTCCCAGAGCCACAATCGCTCGAAGGCATGCGAAATCGTGTTCCCCTGGCCCGGGGCAGCATTGACATAGCTGAGTAGAAACAGTAGCCAGCTAAGAGCAATAGCCAGCGGTGGGCTGCGCATGTTGGGTAAAAAGATTCGATCTTCGTCGTGGATGAGCAATGAGGGAAAGAGTATTTCGAACCAGAGGAGGACGGGTGATGCGGTTATGCCAGCCTACTAAAAGGGACACTAGATGATATGGAAGGACATAGGTATGGTCAACCCCTGAGGGCCGTGTCGGCCAGCTCCATTTGTTTGTCAGTTGCCTTGTTGGATGCTAAGAGTGCTGTTTCAGGGGTTTGAAAAGGCTGGACTGTTTGAAGGCAGCGATTCCTGGACACTTGCTCGGCACTGGAAACATGCCAGATAGAGTTGAAAATCGTGAACCAGTCCCATTGCCGCCCCATGACTCTGCCATGCCTTGGCTGTGAGTATTCGATTAACAATGCCCACCGGCAACGAAACAAAATCTCTGTGCCGGATCCCTAAGAACAAGGGCATTGACGGGGGACTCAGAGCTCCACGCGAAGGTTTGTAGAAACCCACCACGAGAAGCAGCTTTGGAATCCTCTCCATCCCGGTTTATCCTCTTTCAAGCCCAAGCATAATATCGAGTAGGATGTTGAAGACCGAATTTACCGTATCAACCAACACTATTATGGTTGCCACGTTGGAGGGCCCCCTCTACTGACCGTGGCGCAGCGACAGGTAATTACAACC
The DNA here is from genome assembly GCA_001430945.1 of Amauroascus niger. Taxonomy (NCBI): domain Eukaryota; kingdom Fungi; phylum Ascomycota; class Eurotiomycetes; order Onygenales; family Onygenaceae; genus Amauroascus; species Amauroascus niger. The sequence goes on from LJPK01000541.1 coordinate 269,131, forward strand.
ATCGGATCCCCTTAGTAGCAGCGTTCCCAGTTGAGATGACGCGAACACCATGTGTAATATGTGCGTCGGGTTGAAGTGAAGTCAAGAAGTGGAAGCTGAGAACGGCCGGGGAGAACTAAGTCCGAGCCGCCAAGCTGACACGTGATAGCCGGGCCGAAAAAACTAGTTAGTCAACTATTGTTTGGCATGTTTGTTTGCCAACGACAAGCCTAACCGGACTCCTTTTTTTTTTTTTCTTCGGGAACCTCTTCGACCCCTCTTTCTCTTTCTCTTCTTCCTCTCCTCTCCTCACTTTTTGCTGATGCTGTCGAAATTTCGCCAAAATCCCCCCAGGAGAGATTGCACGGACGAGCATTTTTACTTTGCTGTTGCCCACCCTAGTACTGTGGTGGGGAACACTTCTTTCCAAGACCATGCTGCTGTCACTTGGGATCCTTGGTGTTGTTGGGATAGATAGGGGCATGGGTGCAATATCATCCCTGCTCGCATTTCCCAAACTGCTCCCTGTAGCATCTTGGTATGGAGCCTCTAGAGTTGTTGGTGAATCGTCTGCCAGAAGGATTCTAGCCTCCATAGTAATTTTTATGCCGTTCGATTGAACATGGCCACTCCCGGCACGAGTCTTTCCACTCGAAGTACCCAGCCACATCTGGGTGCATTGGCTGCGACTCAAGCGACCAGGAGATGCGTCATCTGGCATGATTGCAAGTATTCAAAAGGGCCATGTGCGTGCTGATGGCTCGAGATGGATCTGAACCTGTTCAGTTTTCATCATTCGCTCATTACCTTTGACTTGTTCAACATGAGGAGTTCTTCCTCACTTACGCTCTTTTCATTTCTTATTCTTGCGGCCACAGGCCTGAGTCATGCCGAATCCGACGTCAAGGCATATCCAAAAACACTCACTCCTGCCGCCTCCGACTCAACCGAGCATGTGTTGGGCCTGGGGACTGCTCCCCTTCCTCCTCTGGGATCGATCAAGACCGGCGATCCCTGGAGCACACGGCTCGTCGATGGCTGCCCCCAGCTTTGCAGTGCGGTAGGCCCCGATCCGGGCAATTGGACATATGTCGACAGCCATGCCGTTTTCTCGCGTTGCGAACTCCCCCTCCTCTTCGACCTCAACGTTCAGAATCCTGATAGCAGACATTCGACAATTCGTACCTGTGCTGTCAACACTGAAGAATCAACCACCAAGCGCACCACTTTTGCTGCGGCTATTGCAAGCCGCCAAAAGAAGCCCATGGAGGTGGATCCTTCAGACCTGGAGGCAGTTTCTATGTCCATTGCCGCTTCTGGCAGCTGTGGCGCGCAGAAATCCACCATTGAAACGGTCTTCGCTGCCGGTCCTGCGATGCTTGAAGCGGGAGTCGATGCTGCTTCGGCTGCGAGCCTCTTATCGTCCTATCTTGCCAACAGTGCCTCTTGTGGCGCGACAATCCTTTTCGCCAAGTCGGGTGCTGCAGTTGTGGGTTTGTACGCAGGCGCGGATATCCAGATGCACAGTGCTGGCCTTCTTATTAATGACTTCAGGTGAGGACTCTGGCTCTATAATCTTGAACACATTGGTCTAACATAGTATTTTCCGCCTAGTGGGTAGCTCCAGCCGTTCCTCTTTTAGACGGTTCAATGAAGCCGCTGGATTACACTTGTTAGCCGACCGTGGAGTCCTTGCGTGCTTGCTTGAACCATCTACCGTCTATTCAGCCCCTACTTACTTACCTCAAGTCGCTAATATTTTTGTCTTTTTATAGCGGACTCTTTTATGCAGGGCATCCAGGCGTTACAGACATGCAATACTTGGACCCAGAAAGCGCAAACTCTGGGCCTTTTTGCGGTTGACAACGTAAATGATCTAGGCAGAGTCCAGAAAGCGCTCAGATCGTGGGCGAATGGCGGTTGTCTCGAGTTTCCAGGTGGAAAAACCATTGACAGAATGTTCGATTTGGGTGTTCTCATTGCTCCGCAAAGTGACAATTCCACCGACCTAGCCACAACCGGACAAATGTCACCCCGCGCGTGGAACGGTTTTCGGTCTTTAGCCGCTAGAGCGGATTGTAGAGCCATTCAGGTCGCTGAAGGGGATAGCTGTGCATCATTGTCAGCACGATGCGGCATTCGTGGGAATGATTTTCTCAAATTTAATCCAAAAACAAACATCTGTTCGACCCTCATGCCGAAACAATGGGTATGCTGTTCTGCGGGCACTATTCCAGACATGAAGCCGAAGCCTCGGCCTGACGGTACATGTGCCACCCATGTTGTTGGTGCAGGTGACGGTTGTTTTGCCATTGCCGATAACTATGGAATCACACAAAACGATATCAATAAGTTCAACAACAACACTTGGGGTTGGACCGGCTGTAATTATCTACAACCTGGCCAGGTCATCTGTCTCAGCGATGGGAACACCCCCATGCCTGCCGAAATTGCTGGTGTGGTCTGTGGCCCGCAAAAGCCTGGTACCAAGAGACCATCAGGTAAATTTGATGGCCGGGATCTTGCGAAACTCAACCAGTGTCCCTTGAATGCTTGCTGCTCTGGATGGGGGTTTTGCGGTGTTACAGCTGAGTTCTGCACGGAATCTCCAGCTAAAACAGGTGCCCCCGGAGCCTTTGAACCTGGTTCTAATGGATGTATTTCGAACTGTGGTACTGACATCGTGGATAACAAGAATCGGCCTACCTCATTCGCTCGTGTAGGCTACTTTCAGGCGTACAATGGCGCTCGTAATTGTCTTAACATGGACACCAGCGAAATCGAGAAGGGTGTTAAGGATCTCACCCATGTTCATTTCGCCTTTGCCGGTCTCACTGAGGATTTTAACATCCGTATTGGGGAGAATGTTCGGGACCAATTTGACAAATTCAACAAGCTTAAAGCACCATTCAAAAAGATTTTGTCAGTGGGTGGATGGGCGGAATCGACTGAGCCGGGCACTTATAATCTCTATCGGGAAGCCGTGCAGCCGCAAAACCGGAAGAAATTTGCCCAGAATGTTATGAAATTTCTAGATAGCCACAATCTAGATGGTATCGACTTTGATTGGGAGTACCCTGGTGCGACAGACCAGGGGATTCCGGCATCGGATGCCAGGGACGCCGAGAACTACCTCCGGTTCCTTACGGAGTTGAGGGCTCTGCTTGGAACAGGCTCAGAAGCATCAAAATCGCTCTCCATCGCTCTGCCAGCGTCTTATTGGTATCTTAAACCATTCCCTGTTCGTCCCATGTCTGCCGTCGTCGATTATTTCATTTATATGACATACGATCTTCATGGTCAATGGGGTACGTCTTTCCACTGCTCTCCAGGAAAACTGTGCGGATGCTAATCGTCAAATCAGATTACGCAAATAAATTTGCCAATCCTGGATGTCCCGATGGAAACTGTCTTCGCTCACACGTCAACCGCACTGAAACATACACTGCTCTTTCCATGATCACCAAGGCGGGCGTTCCACCCAGCCAAGTTTTTGTGGGTATTGCCAGCTATGGACGTAGCTTTCACATGTCAGACCCAAGCTGCACTGGGCCGTTGTGCACGTTTACTGGTTCCTCTACGCATTCTGACGCGGAAGCTGGTCATTGTACTGGCACAAGTGGCTACAGTGAGTTGCAAACTATCACCTTTCTCGAGAATTCTAGATTGGATATTTGTTGCCAATGCCATGACTAACTAAAAGACTAAAGTCGCCAATGCCGAGCTGCAAGCAATATACGACTATGCCAAGGCGGGTGAAGAGGGTTATGAAGCTAAAAGGTGGCACGACACGAAAACGGATTCGGATATTATGACTTGGTTCGTTTGCCAAACCCTATATAGTGATTCCTGTTACTAATTGACTTTTAGTATGTGCAAACTCTCTTCACGAATGACTATGGGCACACTTCAGTTGCTCTCGTATGTGGCTGCGACTTTTTTTTTTGCTGACTTATAACCTTTAGATGGGACAAAGGGAAAAGGAATGACCGATTGGGTGGCGTATATGAACGATGATACCAAAGCGAAGCGCGTTGATTGGATCCGGGATCTAAATTTTGGAGGGACAACCGACTGGGCCGTAGATCTGGGCGATTGGTTTCGTGGATCCCAAAAAGAAGGCGGCTGGACGGTAGAAGCGGATAATCTGCAATGCGAGTCATCAACGTGGCCTAAAACACTCGAAAATCTAGAGACAAACATTGGCTCAATACCAATGGCCTGTCGTGGGATGGCTACTATGAGCATATTGGCCTCAGACTTCCAAGTTGCCCTGGAGGAGTACCTAGAGGCTTCAACGTCAGATGATTACAAAGATAGGGTAGGTCTGACGTCCACAACCTTTTGCATCCTGGTGGATTGCTAACACTGGCTAGTTCCACTGGTATACTGAGTGGGTGAAAGATTCGATCGATGCTCGTCTGAATCAGTTCCTGATGCTCAAAACTGGAGAGGGCCTAAAGTATATGGACTGCGAGTGGTCCACTAGGTTGGGGAAGGGTGAGGGGCCCTGTACGGAAGTAAACCTCATCGTCAGCACGAAATTTGATAGAGGCCCTCGAATAGTCAAGTACAAGATGCGTGATGAAGAAGCGTTTTACGAAGCGCTACTAAGAGAGACTGGTATTGAAAAGGAATGGATCAAATGGAAAGAGTCTGATATACTACACGATTTTTGCCCTCAATGCCCGCCCAAGCCAGATTGCCCAGTGAGGTATTGCGCAGACAACTACTTCGAACGCAGGAACTTCCCAGGGCGCATCGATGACGTTGACAAGATTAAAGTCGAAGACCCAAAGGAAGTGATTGATCAAGCTTTGCCTCACCTAACTGATTTATCGAACCTCGCACTCGCTACCCACCTTGAGATGCGTATGGGGACGTTGGATGCCGATGCCGCCGACGTTGTGACCTCCTTCAGCATGCCCCTCTTTATGCTGCAAGACGCGTCCAAATCCATTGAGGAGATTAAAAAGATTGGCAAAGAGCAGAAGGAAAAAAAGACGCGTGATTTGGTTCTCTTCATCCTGTCCATCGTGTTTGCGGTGATTCCCTTCGCAGGGCTTGCTGGGCCGCTGCTTGGTGCCGCTTCCAGGTTTGCTACGGCCGCGCTCATCATCGGCGAGGTCGGCAGCGCTGCAATAACCATTGTCGAGGTTCTCGACAACCCGGAGGCAGCGCCCTTTGCCATCATAGGCCTACTGCTTGGCGCCCAAGGCCTGAAAGTCAAGGGACCGCGCAGCGCGTTCAAAGATGCCGCGGATGTGCGTCGTGCGCTTGGTCCTAAATCATTGAAACTGTTCTCAGACGAATTCGTACGCAAAGACAGCCTTGTGCAGAAGGTCATCAAAAACTGTTTCAGATAGGTTCAAATCTGCCGTTGGGTGCATCGTTGGCTTGTTTTTCGAAGTTCCCTTCTGTACGCGTAATGCCAGTGGCAAACACAACATTTCCTTATGTCTCTTTATGGTTTACACAAGTCGCCTTTGGGCGTTGGGATAAGTGTATTGCACAGTCAATGTCTGTGGGATCCGGTGGCAGGGAGGGGCGATCGTTGCAAAGATGGATAGATTATATACATAGCTGGAGATTAACAATCAAATACAATCAACCCTGTTCAATCTCCCTGATCGCTTTTTTCCTCCCGCATTAACAAGCACATCTCGATGTTGATGTGACATATATTCCTGACGTAACAATTTGCTGCCGATCAAGATGAAGGCAAGCAAGCTGCAACGGCAACGATCGGTCTCGGTGGCGCAATTGGTACGCGGCCCTCCCATTCGTCGCCTGTCCAATGATTTCTCCTTTTCTAACAATAAACTACAGGTTAGCGCGTTCGACTGTTAATCGAGAGGTTGAGAGTTCGATCCTCTCCTGGGACGGTGCATTTCTCTTTTTTTAGAAAATTCATTGGTGGTTTCCTTTCTTTTTTTTTCCTTTTCCTGATATATGTTTCGGACGATTTAGATGAGATCAGGTGTGGTGACTATATAACTAACTACCGAGTTACATGGCATGGTTCTGAGGGGTACCTAGTCTGGACATTGGGCCCCTCGAGGACACAAGCCTGAAAGTTGTCTTCTCATTTCAACCAGCTATCGATATTCTCAAGCCTTTAAGTGTACTTTTTGCAGTGTTTCGGAGATGAATAACCCAAAACTTCATCAGATAAATGTTCATAACCCATTCTCATATCATTAAATCATTCTTTGCAATTGGGGCATTTAGTGTGTCTCAGGTTTATTTCCATGTGCACATGCAAGCAAGCAGACATCCTGCTGCTTTGACCTCATGTTTCTCGTCGGTAAAAGAGGCGCCGTCTCGCATCAGTGGATCATAAGGTGTGTACATGAAAGTTCATCAAGTCAATCAAGAAAGGAAAATAAAGGAATCGCCCACAAAACTCCTGGAGCGCCACAGAGGACAAATGGAAATCTTCTGTGGCAAACCCCATCTTTGTATGAGAAGAACAAAGGGAGGTCTTTCACGATTCATGGTTGAGGGGAAAAAAAAGAATAAAGAATAGGAAAAAAAGAAAAGAAAGTCGTGTCTCGTCAAAGTCAAATCCATCCATCGTGTGCTACTCCCTGAGTACAGTTCTGCTCGGTTCCAGCGCTGCCATTTCCGCCGACTTGTAAATCAAGCTTTGGTGGCGCGTCACCCACTATGCCGAGCTTCTTCGGGCTACCACAACCCTTGATGGGACTTCTAGGAGTTGAAGGTGGCCCATCTCGGGAAGGGCCCTCCCGCACAAATTGATAGTCCCATTCGTCGTCAGCAGCGGCGGAGACCCACACTTTCAATGCTTCATGGACAGCTGGATACAGCTTTTCTTTGCAAGTGCGAAGACTCCGACCCATGACCTTCTCTAGGCCAGATGCACGAAGGTAGGTTCGTAGTTCGTTCCGCTCCTGGATCGTTGGTAATGAAGCTAAAAGACCGTTAATAAGATCAAGGTGGGTGGCCAGATAATTCGTCGCGTCCCACTCGACTCCTCCAATATAAGGTGCGGCGGGAACGGGGGTATGGGGAGGAGGAAAGTATCGCTGAATAAAAGGTAGCGAAGAATCCTCTGCTTTCGCAACCGGTACCACGTTGAAATGATGAAGGAATATCCAAAACACTTCTTTCGTAACGTTGCTCATTTCCTTGCACCACAACTGATAAGGACGAGGCCGATGCATCTCAGCGATAAAAGGTAACGGTGCGGATTCTTCCTTTGGCTTTGGATCCTGCATGTAAGACAAGATCGTTCGAGCACGAGTGGCGACTTCTTCGAAGGTGGCTGCTGACAGGTAGGAGAATAGGAGGTTGATTATTATATTACGCGTTGAGAATTCACTGGGGCCTTTTTTCTCATCGCCGAAGAGCATCCGTAGTAATGTAGGGAAGAGCTCGTCTCCTATCTTACAAAGTTGTTGAAGAGCAGGAGACGTAGTACACAGGGCTTTAATGCAGAGGAGAACTTCGTGGAGTAGCGCATCTTCATGTTCCTCCCTAAGCAAAAGATAAGTTCGCAATATGTCCCTAAAATCATCGAGATGTCAAACATACCTCCACTCAACCTTCAAAATTCTGTAGAGCAGGTCGACAAGCTGCTCCATTCCTCCATTAGAAATAAAAGACTCTACCCAAGAAACCGTCTCATTTCTAAGGAGGATACGAAGCTTATGCAGTTTGCCAACTTCCACGATTTCCGGCTTCTGTACCTCTTTTAGGTAATGCACGAAATCAGTTGGATCGGCGATGAGGTCTGGAGATGGTAGCGCCGCGTTCAATCCTGCTGCCGGCAGGCCTCGGGTTGACCCTGGTATCGAGAGGTCCGCAGACTTTGGGCGCTTCTGAAAACTCGATTGGTCAGGTTTCTGTCTTCTAAAGGAAGGCAATTCGACTTTTGTAGACACAAAGCTACCACTCAAGGGCCGTACTTTTGTTCCTTTGTTCTCAGAGCGTCCAAAGGAGCTATCTTTGCTCTTGGTCCTCTTGTGAGAAGTGAACCCAATTGGCTTTTGACTGGACGAGGATGCAGAGGAGGCTTCGCCTTCAATTTGATTTTTATTGATAAAGTCTGCCTTTATGTTCGTATTCAAGGATCTCATCTTGTCGCGCATATTATGAGGTATGTTTCGAGCGTCCTTTACCGAAGGTTAGCGGATTTAAACAAACGGCTCGCGGTGCAACCTACCAAGAGCCGTTCAAACTCATTGTCAATTTCTTTCGGGTCTACCGGTTTGGGTTTGTCGAAGTTCTGGTCTCTGGCACTAAAGGCTGCAATGGCTGCCATGACGCGAGAGCCGCGATTCCCGTTGGACGATTTTCGTTTCTCTGCTGTTGGTCGCTCGACTAACGGGTGGGTTCGAGACGCATTCGATCTAACACTTCCCACGGAGGGACTTCGCCTATGCATTGATTGTAGAATGTCTTTCACAGAAGATGTGCTTGAAGAGCCATATTCCGACTTTGGCCTCCATTTTGCATCGGGACGTTTTGTGAGCGAAGGTTGCTGAAAGTCATGGAAGTTTCTCTGGCTTGATGGTGAGTAACCTCTGGGTGTGTAGAGTGACATTTCCTCCTGCAGGGTTCTGCCAGATGAGGATACGTAGCGGCCGGATACTTGACTTTGAATAGATTGAGCACGAGGCCGAGGGATTGGCGGAGGCATCATGTCGTTGGAACTTCTAGCTGTTGGATCATTCTCTTTGTCTTCTTTATCGCATGAACTGCCTTTTTTTCCCCGTTGCGACCTCTTGAAAATGCCCGACAGGCTAGTGGTCGACTTTGTCTTCTTTGGCTTCTTCTGCTTTGAGCCATTCTCACCGTTTGGGGCCTTTGAATCGGACACCTTTCTATCTTTGTCTTTCAGGAGTGATTTGAGTGACACGGTGCTTTTCGTTTTCTTATGAAGTCCCTTTTTGTTTCCTTCATCTGGATGTTTCTGTTTCAAGGGCGACCCGTTCGCCGTTCCTAGGTTGAGGGCTCGCTCCGACAACTCCCCAAGAGGCCAATGGTTTTGACAATGAGGATGGTTCTCTGGAAGTATCCAGTTCTGGATTGGGGCTTGGCTATGGGGGGAGTAAGGACTGGAAGGGTGGGCAGACTGGGACTTGCGGCGCCCCTTGGTTGGAAAGATGGACTTTAGAACCGATTTCTTCGGCTTTTCAGCGATTTCTTCCCGGAAATGCAACGGTAAATCAAGTCTCGACGCCATTGTCTGCCGATTCGCTCAAAATCATTAGCATCTTGCATAGTCTCGAGAACAAGCACGCCCTTCATAGGCTTTGTGGGTTAATACGTACAATATGCTAAGGTTACGACTCCAATGCTCAAAAAGCGAAATCAATTTTCAAGATATTCGAATAGCGACGCCGACAGTGAATATGCAGAGTAGAGATAGAAAAGAAGGCAGAGGGGGCAGTCACGTCATCCGAGATGTTTATGATCAGAGAAGCAGACAATCCATTGTGCGTACTCGCGAGCAAGCAGAAAACAAAACAATGAGCGATTCTGAGATTCAGGGACGGTGAGGCGTGGGGTCGAATTGGCGAGATGTTTTAAGACATGGAAGTCGTGGCAACCAAACGACAACAATAAACTAACGGGCGCTGTCTTTCGACGTCGCGTTTCGTTTTGTCTGACAGCGGGGGGGGCGGAAAGGGAAGGGAACGAGGGCGGATTTGTTGTCACGGCAACGGCCGGCGACCATGGTTATGTAATGCAGTCTGTCGGAGGGCTGTTTCTCCGACCCCGGCCATGCGGCTTACCTAACCACACAGCCAACCAAAGATCAACCTTCCACAAAAAGCTTGAAACAGCGCCAAGAGTAGCCAAGTTCGGTTAAGACTTCCACCGACGACAACCGTGCTTCGCCCCCGAATCCCGGATGATCTTCACCCCCCAAAATGACTGGAGAAAAGGCGCGCCATTCCCGAGCCCCCATGCCATGATCTTCAATTGGTGACCTTCATTTCTCGTGCTGAAAAAGTCAATTGACAGTATCTAATCAACCCTCACAACCTGCTGGGATTTAAGATCTAAGCCAAACACATGTGAATAACCTAGTTAGATCAGTTGGCACAGCATTGTGTGTGGTGGGCTTCTCTTGAATGTAGGTTCGGAGTTCGCTAACAAATAGGTCACCATCTTCTTTGCCTACTATTATTGTCATCGCCGATATAATTGCGACTTTCCTCACACCGCTAACCATACCCTGGTGAGTTTTCCCCGCCCGCGCAAGGTCATCCCATACGTGGGTATAAAAGACAAGACAAGACCCCTCACGTTTTCTCACAGGAGTCAGGACATTTCTCACCCCACAAAATCACTCCATTTTGGTTTGTGCCAAAGATTTCCATCATGAACTGCCCTTCACGCACCGATAACCCTCTTGACGCCCCAGGCTGGAACCAAAATCCTCCCCTCCTGACTGCCGATCTCACCACCTGTCAGGATCTAAACGGAATAGCCAACACAAGAGAGCGAAGAGGGAAGCAAGCCAATCCAAGTGGAGCAGAATTGGACCCTTTGCAGGACATATCATCCAGAAATTTGGACCAAGACGCCCAAGCGCTTCGTGCCATAGGGAAGGGGGTGACCGGGCCTGCAGTCAAGGCGCAGGAGGTGGGCCCGGGGGAGGGGGATATGAATGGAATGAATATTTCGAGCTTGCCATGGCAGGGTCTACAGGCCGACGATGACGGTGCTCGACCTCCATGGACACGCAAGCCAGCACTCTTGGCCCTGCGTTTAGTCCAGACTTTGCGAAAATTTGGCCAGTTCATCGGACCAGGTTTTCTGATTGCCGTCGCCTATATCGATCCGGGAAACTATGCCACCGACGTTGCTGCCGGAGCAGAAACCAAATATTCCTTACTGTTCATCATCCTCATGTCGAACCTGTTCGCCATTTTTCTTCAATCTCTATGCATCAAACTTGGAAGCGTCACTGGACTTAATCTGGCCGAGAATTGCAAAGCACATTTGCCCAAGTGGCTGACCATCTTGCTATATATCTTTGCAGAGTCTGCCATAATCGCCACAGACATCGCTGAGGTAAGGTTGACATCCTCGCCCTCGAAGATGTGAAGATTTCGTCTGATGCTATGTGCAGGTGGTCGGGTCTGCTATTTCACTGAATCTCCTTTTCAAAATACCATTGATCGCAGGCTGTGCCATCACTCTTGTCGACGTGATGGTGATCCTGATATTCTATAGACCCAATGGAACAATGAAGGCTCTACGAGCATTCGAATTTTTTGTCATGGCGCTCGTCCTCGGTGTCGTCGTTTGTTTCTGTATCCAATTGTCCTTCATTAAAGAGTCGAGCGTGGGAGAGGTTTTTAGAGGTTACCTGCCCTCGGCCGCGGTCATCAAAGACAATGGGTAGGTTCCAAGTCTCCGTATCATATCCTATGTGGACTGAAGCATTAACATGACCGTTAGCTTATATCTTAGCTGCGGCATTCTTGGTGCGACTGTTATGCCACACTCCATCTTCTTAGGAAGTGGAGTCGTACAATCGCGCCTCAGGCAGTTTGATATTGACAGCGGGTACATTGACCAGTCCATTCACTACGGTAGTAGTGATGGAGACGGCAAGTACCGGCCTTCTATCAATGCAATTCGCGGATGCCTCAAGTACTCGGTGGTCGAGTTAGCGCTCTCACTATTCACATTTGCCCTGTTTGTGAATAGCAGCATCCTCATCGTCGCCGGAGCATCCCTCTCAGGTTCAGAGGCCGGTGATGCAGACCTGTTCGGAATCCACAAATTGTTATCCGACACCATCTCTCCGGCTGCCGGTACCATTTTTGCCATCGCCCTGCTTTTGTCTGGCATTTCGGCTGGCATCGTCTGCACTATTGCTGGGCAAATGGTTAGCGAGGGAATGCTTAACTGGAGTGTTGCTCCCTGGCTCCGGAGACTTATCACTCGGTCAATCAGCATTATTCCCAGTATTATCATTGCAGCGTCTGTGGGCAAAGAGGGTCTGAACGCTACGCTGACTGCATCGCAAGTAGTTTTGAGCGTGATTCTACCTTTTGTGTCTGCGCCGTTGATCTACTTTACGTCGCGCACTCAGTATATGACCGTGAGCGTGGATGGCAGTACTGGAGGCTCTAGTCCAGAGAGCCAAGCCGCCGGGACGGTATCAATGAGAAATAGCTGGGTTGTTACCGTTCTGGGGGTGCTTGTATGGCTTGTTATCTCGGTCTTGAACATTGCACTGCTTGTGCTTGTCGGTCAGGGCAAGGCATAAGCATCTGCAATGGCCACAACTTGTGGTGGGGGCTTTTATCCCTGATCTGTGTGACGGGTAATACTACTATCTTACCGGAAAGCCGTTCGGAGATTTGGCAACGCTACCTCTTACGAGTTAGTAAACTGGGCCTTGATAAGACAGTGAGTTTAGGTACCTTTATTCTTCTTTTCACTCATTTTTGATTTTTGTCTGAAAGTTGCAGCATGGTGGGACGCTGAGATTTAGATGTTTGGCTGTGCATATTGATCTTGTCGAATCAATGTACAAATAGAAGCTTCCTGAAAAAGGCTGGAGTCAACTGGCTTCATAATTTCGTTAACAATGTGTTGATGTTTTGTATCCTGGATAAGTTTGACGGAAGACAATGCAAAGCTCCACAAACGCCAAACAGATAGTTCGCGCAACCATAACATGACAGCTTGCGTATCATCCAATTCCACCTGCCGCCTCTTTAACTTTATTATGTTCAGGTGGCTCGTCAATAAACTGCGGTGGAGCCACTTCATCCTGCATAAACGACGGCATCGCATCCTCGCCGAGCGCGGACTCGAACATCGCCTCCTCACCTAGCGCTTCCAACTCGGCATCCAAATCCGCTTCATCCACATCTTCTGGCACATCATATGCACGACTGATACTCTCCTGGATCTCATTCCCAATATCCATCAGATCCTGCATCTCATCTTGCATGCGCTCGATCTTATCAATATCGACCTTCCCATACTGCTGTTTCAAGGTCTTCGTAGTCGTCTTCATCGCATCCACGGTGGTCATCACATTTCGTAGATTATCTTGCATCATGCCCGCCTGCTCCATGTTCCACGATTGCTGGGATAATTGATCCCGCTGGGCTTCATACTGTTTGCGGCGCTGGAGGATTTTGAGGGCCTTTTGGCGCAGGGCGCTTTTACCGGGGCCGTCGCGCATTTTAGAGAGTTTGGACTGGTAGGTTGAGAGTTCGGCATTGAGGGCGGCGAGTTTGACGTCTATGTTTGAGACGCGGGAGTCGACCTGGAGCTCTCAAGGTTAGCCTTCTTGTAGTGAGGTGGCGGGGCACAATGGAGGAGTTGCTTGCATTATGGATGGCGCTGTCGAGTGTTGGCTTTGGGGCCGTGCTCTTTGCCCCGAATAGCCGGTTCATTTTCTGGATGTTGTAATAATAATCTGGAGAAACTGAGGAAGAGGATTTGTGTCAACTGGGGAGAGGCGGTAACTTGGAGCGCTGCAGGATGCGATCGCAATAATAGCAGCTTCCGGCTTCTCAACAGCAGAGACAAACGATGGCTTTGGGTCTAGACTAGATCAAAGACAGATTTATTTTGCCCCCACAAAAACATCATCGCTTGTTCCCTTTCCATCTTTGCTGTTGCCTTTTTGTTTTTAAGGGGACGGACGGAACAGGCGGGGGGGCAGCTGGATTATGTCACGCGTGTAGTGTGGGGTGCTTACGTAAGCAGACTTACATAAGCCGTCCTAGTCCTCCTCCGGTCATTGCCGCTACCCCTTCCCTTTCCCTTGCAGGCCGATACCGTGCTCCGAGATCGCTTGCAGCAATGAAGAAGCATAATGGATACTGAGAGAAGATCTGTGTCAAGGTGAACACCATGGCCTCGGTGTCATGATCCCTCCGGCAATTACCAGGCCACTGATCGGCGCGAACTGTCCTTCCTACTATTGACCTGCAATCAATCAAGGCGAAGAGCGGCCAAGGCTAAGAGATCGCACGGTTCACTCCAACCATGCTAGTGACCAAAGCTCTCCCTGTTGTGACTCACGTTCTTTTTTTTGCCGAGACTCTAGAGTCATTTACCTCAGTCGTGATTTTCTAATGAACGATAGGGGCCACTGGATGATTAGAAGGAACCCGCTTTGTAAGGCTTAGACCAGGAATACAACGCACTTGCACTGAGTGGTTGGTTAATTGACCTAATTAGCGAGAGAATTTGGGTCGGTCGAGCTAGGTACATGAGATAATGAGCGAAGCTCCAAGAACCGAAAATATCACTCCTGTGGCGGCACGCGGACCAAGACAGCATCTTAACCCCATGTCTAGTCATGATAGCTATCCAGACACCGTATAAACATGGTATCCATGCGGGTGGCTAGGAGTGCTTGCGTTGCACGTGCATCTGCACCCACGTGTCCATAGAGGCAGCGAGAAGAACCAGGTAGTATCGACCGCCTGTAGACCGTTCGGATACTGTAACTATTAGGTCAAGTTCAAAGAACCTGGGGTTTGAAATCTTACATCTGCTGGTTTTAAGTTGATATTAGCTCTGCCAACAGTCATCTCACAGGAGCCTTCAAATTCATCCCCGGGATAGCGACAAAGACCGAATACTCCGGATGCTCCACGGCTTTGAAGAAGCTTATCAAACTCTTCCATGAAACTGAGCTCTTTTTCGCCCATTTCATCCTGGTCGTCGTTGGAATATCGGAACTCGGTTGGCCGAAATTGGCCATCTCCTGCTCTTGACCAGACGGAAGGATGGGGTTCTCCTACTCCGTTGTTCGAACCGGTCGGCCAGGGTGAGGAGGTCCCATTGTAGTCCACGAGTCTTTCATCGTCGCTGAGGTCGAAATGGCGATGAAGGATTATGAGACCGAATCTCCTGTCCATTCCATGCTCGAGGAAGAATGATCAAAAAACATTCTCCACAGATCTTGACCATTAATCCCTTGAAACTTAGCGCGCGCTGTCTCGAGAGTTGGGAGCGCTTGAAAGTGCTCAGGTTGGTAGCCTCCAATTGCCATTTTGTGGACCGATTGGAAATAGGTGGAGAAAAACAACAATAGGTAGCATCAGAATGAGGTTGCTGAAACTGGGTGAGCAAGCTCTATATATCAGTTTCAAGGACATATGAACAAAATTCCACTCATGGGAGCCACAACCACCTCTGAACCGCCCTCTGCATATGAACCGTCCGGGATCTTACGGACAATGAGGACTGTGAGGGCAATGATTTCCTTTGCATTCAGCGCAAGGAGCGAGCGGAGCAACGAACCGCTCCCTGCATACGAACCGCTGTCTGCATATGAATTAACTCATAATCAATCTGTTAACTCCATGAGCTTTGAGACATCTAGGCCACTGATTTGACCACTCTTTCTGGCAAAAAAATCAGCCACTTCACGTGCCACATTCATCACAGTGCCACTCTCAGAAAACCAAGGTTCGTCCGCAAACCACTTGTGGCGGCCTTTGCTAACAATCGCTTCAAAAATGAGTCTTCTATAATCAACGTCAGGTGCTGAATATAGCTCAACTAGCCATCGTACAATAGTTGGGGAGTTTGGCGATTCAACTTTTAGCGCCCCAAGAAACCTGGTACGGTCGATTTGCACCACTAGATATGATGCAAGCTCAAATGAACGCTCTACCGCTAGAAACCGAGGAAGACTAGCAGCAAGTTGGAAGGGTTGATAGCTGCTAAATCCCCAATCAATGATCCTATGAAATAAGGTTAGCCATGCCATGGATGTGGCAAATGTATGGTAAATCTCACCCCGTGATGTTGTACTCTGAATCCACAATGATATTCTCAGGTGACAGATCGCCGTGCTCAATGAAGAATGGAGAATCATCCAGCATTGGGTGGATTGCTTCTTGCAGTAATTTTCGCAAATAAAAACAATGCATGACACTGATTTCGCAAAGCTGGCCTTGGCATATTCGAATAATTTTCTGATCAATCTTGTTTGTAAAGTACTTGAGAGTTGAACCATCTAGCAAGGTCAGTGTCTGTCAATATTAATGGATTCTAAGGTCCACAAACTATTTTGTCTTTGTGTGCAGGAAATGAGAGATATCATCATCTTCACCATCTGCCTGAGGACTTTGTCGCGATCCACTCTTTTTGCAGGAGTGCTTGTTGTCCAAACCAAAGGGTTTCCAGGGATCCAAGTCAAGACCAGAAAAGGGAAACCAACTGGATTATCAAATGTGAGATCGTAGCCCATTAGTTTTGGTGACCATTGAAATTGGCGTGCCTCCAGCAGTTGAAGAACAGTAATTTCAGTTTGAAGAAGGGATTTGATTCCTTCTAGAGAATTAAACCTCAGGTGAATAGGAATTCGAACCGCCCAGTCGGCATTGTCGGAAAATCCGAGCCTGTAAACTTGACAGTGTCCGCCTGAGAATGGTTGTCCTAGGGTATTGGACCTGAACTGTGGTTGCTCATGGTCATCTCGAAACTTCTGGATGGCAATTGGGATATTCTCGGGGTGGAAGCTATGGAGCGAATCCATTTCCACCCGCTTTGAGATTAAGTAGCTAAAAGCATGGGCTTGATGTGAGGACTGGAAGAAGAGTTGTGGATTGTATCAGACGGCGTAAAAGAACTGTCCGAGAAGTCGGAATGCACGTGTCGTGAGATCAACTTGAAGAACGGGGAATATCGTTGAATACTGCGTCATATGCCGGCATGAAACACGTGATTTAGAGCCAGTGAGCCTAGGATCGAAGTTTCGAGGCGTCATTGTTTTCTGATCCTTCTCCTTTTCATATCCGTCGTCGGAAAGCCAGAAAATACCATCCCGTTCTCTCTTCCTTAACGCGTGAAATTCCATAATTCGGGTTCCTTGACGAAACCCGCCGTTACTATCATGAGGAAGTTTTTCCTGCAGCAAATGGACACGAAGCTGCTCATTTGGCAGTGGAAGCTCTTGTTCTGCATGACTATATCAAGAATGCGACTGAAGATCAACTGCAGAATATGCAGCTCTAAGGTGTATTCAACACTATTCGACAAACGAAGCACCTGCGCAGCAAGAACGCCAGCACATGCCCGCAGCAGCTGGAGCAGCAACGGCTCCAAACGCCAGACCCTACGCCATTGCGACCACAGCCAGCATCAAATAATGGTCCGCAGCTTAGGCTGCCTAGCAGCTCACTTCGCCTGCTGAGTCCTTACCTTCTGTTATTGAGCCTGCTAACATGCCTTCTCCAGAGCTCCTTCGTATCCCTGACCGTCTATAAGTATCCAAAGGAGTATGTTCTGCTACCTTCATCCCAGCTATCCTTGATCGCTTTGCGACCGTTTTGCCGTTCTCTCGCTGAAGTTCCATGGCCGCCTTATTCAGATAGGATTTAGAATATCTCCGTACGATGCAGACCTACTGATCCACCAATCCCGATCCATCTATATGACCTTGCATGTGGACGACTGCCGGATTACTGGACCTAACCAGAAAGATATTGACTGGGTAGTGCAGCAGATAGCTGCCAAATTTGAAATCAAGAATGTTGATGACAGCAAGCCCTACCTTGGAATGAAAATAGAGAGACAGGCCAACAAAGGCAACCCCTATGTGCGTAGGCCTTTCTCCATAGGGGTTGCCTTTGGCAGGCAGTCTTCCATTCCAAATTCAGTAAGAAGTTCCTCAATATACTGTTCCTGAGAGATGACTAGGTCTCCATTGGCCTGTCTCTCTATTTTCATTCCAAGGTAGGGCTTGCTGTCATCAACATTCTTGATTTCAAATGATGACCTAGGCCTGGATGACAATTTTACTGCAACCAGCTACCGAAAAGGTCACTACAATATCTAGTGACCTGTACGCGCCCTGACATAGCGCACGCAACCAACTATTTGGCACGCTTCAATTCACGCCCTAACCGAGCCGCATGGTGGAGCAACACCGACAAGGGCAAGGTGGCAACCAACACCTTATTAGTGCGGAGCATCTGGTACAATTACTTAAGCAACAGCTTGATGAAAGCCTGGATCACAACTGCGCTCCATTTGGTGACCGTGGTGGATATGGAGCGCCGTTCAAAATTACATGTACTCTGTATGGCTACACCATAGTCGGCAAAGGAACAACTGCTGGCATAGTTCGATCTTTAGCTTGAAAAAGTAGGCCGCAAAAAGCTGGCTTTGGAAATTGTTTGGTGACCTGAAGCCAAACACGTCGTCGAAAAGCGTGGTGTAATCTAGGTCGAAATCCTCGACGCTGGAATGAGATCTCACGCGAAGTGGGGGTATACAAAATACTTCAAAAGCCCAAGGCTCTGCAGTACCAGTGTTCCTCGGGAAAATTGACCTGAAGAAGATCTATTTTCTACACGGAGCTGGACAGATTCAACATATGCTACTCATGGCTTGGGCGGGCACGGAGATCACCGAGATTGAGCACACCAAAACCCTGCTTGATGAAATTGCGAGGTCGAGGAAGGAAATCCGTGCCTTGGGGGTGGTCCACGGAGATTTACGATTTGAAAATATCTTATGGAACACTGAGCTAAGCAGAGCTCTAATGATCGGGGCCCGCTGAAGCGATCGTTATCTTCAAAGCCAGCCGCGAAAAGGCTCCGCGTTGCTTGATAGCTACCTTGAGTACTTTACTCCATACCAACGGCTAAGGTAAAATGTTGGTTTTACTCGCAGTATGCAGTCGTCCAGTCAATAACTCTTCGTGTTCAATGGTGGACTTTCTCAGAATTGCTGAGCGGAATTTCACTCCATACTACAATCCTTGGGCTCTTGGGTCAACCGATTACGCCGGGTTGTCTTTCCTGATGGTGGGCAGTGGAAGAAACCGAATCCGCATCTCAGTTCGGAGATGATGGAAGTACTTCAGCGTGCACAGAGGGATTCGAATATTATAGACTAAGGTTCTTAATGAAGTAATTTTACTCATTGTTTCTCCTACAATTGTCCGTTTCCTTGGCCACTTTGAGTTCTTCGTTTTGACGAGGATTGTCGACGGTCAGGGCGCTCAGTCTCTTCCATCACTTCACTATTTTTTTTATTCGTGGTGAGGACTCTCAGCGAATGTAAAAAAAAAAGAGAGAATGTGTTAAACACAAAAGTCAGTATCCACCTCCTCGTCCTCCATCTCACCCTCCACCTCATCATTGTTTTCTTCCAGCGCAGAGGCAAAAGCCGCAAACTCCTTCTCTATCTCCCACCTGAAATAACGCACATCTCCTTGCTGCAGAGGGCGACTTTCATGGGTATCCACCGCAAGAGCACAGCGAAAAGGGGTTGACGGAGGAAAGGCGACGCTATTCGAACGTAGAAGTTCTATCAACCAAAGAATGTCATCTAATAAATCCAACAAAATTAGTGGGAGTGGAAAGCCTACCTTCAAGATCATGGATGCACGCAGCCTGGTGATCGCTCACTGTTCCAGGTGATATCCCGGACACCTCTTTTAGTGGACAAGGGGCAAAAAGATTCAACAGAAATGCTGTGAAATAACAAGAACAGATTGTCTACTGGGCAGGAGGAGTCAAGAACTGGCCAGAGTGAGAAGGGTCATTAGGTGAATTTCCACTGGTCGCTAACTTCCCTCTGTATGAACATGATCCCATGTCAGCCCGAGACACATGCCTGTCAGCCTTAATCACCGCACCTGCAATCAGTGATGCAGAATTCCCACATCATGCCCTCGCAAAATCAGCCCTGATTCGAAAAAGCAACCGTCAAGATGTGGGCGCCTGTACAACTCCCATATTTCCGCAACTCAGAGGACTTGCCTGGGCCGCTCCTCACTAAAGAAGATATCAAGTCCTCCACAACATTTCTCGGTGACCGCGTTGCGCAGAAGATGGTGCGAGTTGGCCAGCATTTCATCATCAAATATGGATGTGGAACAAGCGAAATTGAGGGACAGAATCTCTTGTTTGTTGAGCACCACCTGTGCAATATTGTCCATTGCACCGCGACTCTATGCTATGTATCGAGATCCGGATGGTATGCTGTTCCTCATTATGAAATTCCTCGAAGGTGAATCTTTGGAAAAGCTTTGGGAAGTGCTCTCAGATGATGAGAAGTCACATATTGCATGCAGGTTAAAGGATATATTTGATGGGATGCGCTCTCTACCCTCACCTGGGTTCTATGACAGTGTTATCAAAGGCAGTCTTCCCCATCATCTTTTCTACACAAACCCCATGGATCGGAGGATATCTGGACCATTTCTTCATGAAAATGAAGTGAATAACACCATTACTGCTCAGCTTTGCAGCCAAGCAGCATTGCATCAACAACACAGTCACAAATCCAATTTCTATGAGCACCATCTCTCCCAGATACTTTCAAATCACCCACCAGTCTTTTCACACTCTGACATCTACTGAAAGAATATCCTGATCCACAAAACCAGCAAACATACCTCTGAAAAGTGCGACTATGATGTTGCACTTGTGGACTGGGAAGATGTGGGCTGGTATCCAAGCTACTGGGATTACACGATTTACACACTTTCATTGGGACGACGACTGGCCGGCAAGATTTGAGAGCTTTATGGAATCTTGGCTTGCTGAGGCAGCTCTGGTGAGAATGGTCTATCAGGACATTTTCTTCTAGTTTTGGAAAACAGATTTGAAAGCCAATAATCTCCAGCACATGGTATTAATTTGTATGTAATGGGACAGTGAATAACAAACAACAAATGGATACATTAAAGGACCATCAAGCACAAAAAATATTGTGTCAGAAAGGACATTAACGGGCCAGCACAGATAAAACAAACACACAGGCAAACAGTATAACAAATAAACAGAGCACATATGGACAACATGAAGATTGTCAATGGCCTTATCGTCAAAACTGATGGAGTGTTGAGCTGTAAGCGATTGAACTTCGCAGGAGGTGGCTTTATAGCTATCTCAAAGGTGCACCTTGCTCAAGGACGCCAGCTTGGAACAAAGCAGGAATCGCCTTAGTCTCCTCGGTACATTTGAAATACTTTAGGCAGGGTTCGCCAGGAGCGTAGAAGGATCTGTCGGGCTTGAATTGTTTGTAGCGCATGGTCTGGGTGTTGAATCGCTTCTGGGCATGTGGTGGCGGCACGGACATGCACACACGGTTAACTTTGTCGGGATATTTGGACTTTTGGACCAGTCCAAGGAATTCTTTTCTGTGGAAGGTTTGTGAGGTTTCGGGCTGTTTGCCTTGCTTGGGTTGGTATGTCATTCCTGCTGTGATGTCGCCGTTGTCGTTATCGTCGGTCACAATGAAGATGACATACTCTGTAGTTAACTAACTAGTCACATGATCATGCGGGTGGAAAGTGGACCACCAAAGTGAGGTGAGGTGAAAGTGAACCCTTGAGGGAAAAGAAACATGCACTTTTTCAACTCAAAACAGGCAATCTCTCAATAAGTATCCAGTGGTCACTCTGCCTCAATCTACACTGCTCCAGCCTTTTGTTGGGCTCTAGGGCAAATCAATCTGCTGTGGCTGAATGTTCTACAACTCCTTGTGACTCGCTCGTGGTGTTCCCTTGTGGATCGGTGATTTCATGTCAGGCCGGAGTCCCCCCGGAACCACACACCAATCTCACTGCAGATTTAAAAGGTTCATCACATATTGGATCATTGAACCGCCCACAACGACACCTCATGCTATCTTGCCTGGATGATATCTGATTCTCTTTGTTATCCTACCCAATATCTGCTGTTGTTGCTCTGTTCTCAGTGATTTTACTAGAAGGTACAGTTACATCATCCTGTGATCACATCAGCCCCTCTCAGCCACAGTTTTTTTTTTTTTTTTTGGTTCTCTGTGACGTTGGGCACATTTTCATGCAGATCAATGATGGATGATGCTAAAAGTTTCCGTGGATAGCTTAGTGTCGCATTTAGTTCTCTAATCACGGCACCTGTTTTTTCATATTGCGATCCGATTAATGAACAATCTTTCAACTCACACACCCACTTGCCCAGCTTTGAACGCCGAGTGTCTGTGCCGGCCTGTCGTACGTTTTCGGACTGACCTCGAATAACCCTCCCTGAAGGTTCGACAGTGGTTTGCGCACTGGAGTGTCGGTGGTTGAGGAAAAACGCTGGCTAACGATCCCCCCATGATAATTCTACCATTCACGACTTCCCTTGTTCCACTTTAAATACCTCGAGCCGGCATCATGTTTTGGCGCTATGGCGGATACGCGAATATCTCGCCGATTAATACATTGCTCGACAAACCAGATGTCGCTGTTGAGGACATTTTGGATGAATCCGAGCTGCTGCATGAGATGAAACAGCATAACACTAAGTTGATAGAATACATCCGCGAGGACCATGTCCTAAAGCGTATGCTGCAATACATCGTGTCGCCCAGCCTTTTGAGTTATGAAGATGAAGAGAAAGACGAAAACGGAAACAAGGATGCTGGAGACAGGGAACCCCGCGATCGCGACTCGGGGAACGCCGAACCAAGCGAAGGAGATACTCAACAGATAAAGACAGTCACCCGGCGCCGGTCAGATAGCTTAGGGACGGACTTCGACCTGGAAGAGCTGGAAAACGCTGAAAAGGCGCGACTCAAATATGCGTACATGGCCTCGGAGGTGCTGTCCGCACCCGCTTGGTCTATCATAGAGGCTATGATACTAAATGAGGAAGCCCTTCGGGAGTTCTGGCAGTTCCTTCGAGGAAAAGCACCTCTTGATTCGCTTCAGTCTAGCTATTTCTATAAGGTTAACGAGGTTTTGATGGATCAAAAGACACCAGAAATGATTGCATTTGTTATGTCCTTAGATGGCATCATCGAGGCAATGTTAAAACACGTGGATAACCCATCAGTGATGGATTTGGTCTTGAAGATTATCAGTTTGGATAAGGCTGAAAATGGCTTAGTGGTCACAGAGGTAATTGCCTACCTATAATCTATACTGGGAAGTCAGTATTGGGCTAACTTGGGACTTATTCATCAGTGGCTCTCCTCAAACAATTTCATCCCAGCCCTGTTATCCTATATCTCAACGGACCATCCCGCTTCCACACAAACATCCGCAGGCGACTTCATCAAAGCACTCATTACAATTTCCGCAAATGCGGCACAAAATGAGCAGCCATGTATTGGCCCGAATAGCCTTACCCGCCAGCTGGTTTCAGAACCATGCCTCCAAACACTACTCTCGATAATGCTCAAAGGAGGGAATCCTCTTACTGTCACAGTAGGAATCGTCATTGATATTATCCGTAAAAACAATCCAGATTATGATCCAGAGCCACCTGAAGGTCGGGACGCCGCACCTTCCAACCATGATCCTATTTACCTTGGAACACTTTTACGCATATTTGCAAACCATGTTCCTGATTTTGTGGAATTGATTCTAAGTCCGAATCGGACATTTAATGAGGATGGTATATACAGGGTAACCCCGCGTGGCCATTTGAGCACAGCATGGGGATCAGAAGTAGAGCCCCTGGGGTTTGACAGGTTCAAAACATGCGAACTCATGGCAGAAATGCTCCATTGCAGTAATATGTCATTGCACAATGAAATCGGGAGTTATGAATATATGCAGTTACGAGAGAGGGAACGAGAGCGTCTACGAAGTCAGGGGGCATTTGGCCGTCAAGATGACGACTCCGGCTTTCTGTATACTGAAAATACTGATGATTTCGGGAATGGAATATCTCCATCGGCACTAGGCTCAGGTTCGCCCGATGAGATTAGAAGAATCGATAGTTCCAATACGGCAGAAGACGATGGTTTTGAAGACGTTGGCTCGGCTAGTGCCATTTTAGAAGCGCGAGATGCCCCTGATGACTCGAGAGAAGCGGACACTAAATCATGCGATGGGACTTTCACTCATATACCCACATTGAGAGTCAGTGAAGATTTAGTAGATGAACCCCTTACTCCGCCCGGCCATGAGCTTTCATCCATCGAGAATTCCACAGAAAATCCGGAATTACCTTTGGCTGGCGCTTCTCAACCGGAAGGGCCAGTATCCCCGACGTCTTCTGGGTTAACCGAGAAAGTGAAATGCTTCAACATTGAGCCCAACGCTCAAAGTCCTATAGAGCCCCAGCCTACAGACCAACGGGCCGTGGATATGTGCACTGCATCCGCAGAAGACCCAGTTCAAGATATTACCCATCCGGAAGCCACTAATCCAGGGTCGAACCACATCCTTTCTCCATCATCGTCGTCATTGCCAGCAGAGAGTGGAGACAAGATTTCCTCCACAGAAAAGCAAGATCATGAGAACCATTTGAAACATTCTGTCTCATCTGATCAGCAACTTCTGACTTCCAGCGAAGCAGAAAAGCTTGGTCAGTATATTCAGAGTGACCTAGACGGGCAGCCAGTCGTGGGGGACCATTTGAAAATTATGTTTTATAAGCATAATGTTCTACCCACAATATTGGTGAGTAGACAACCATTGTCTGTTTATCAAACTCCGCCTAACTAACAGTTTTAGTCCTTTTTCTTTCGTTTCCCTTGGAATAACTTTCTTCACAATGTTGTATACGATGTTATACAACAAGCACTCAATGGCTCCATGGAACATGGATTCAATCGTGTTTTAGTGTCGAGTCTATTTGAGAAAGTTGATATCCCCGCACAAATTGTGAAGGGACAGCGTGACAATGATGCAGCTGAGGCTGCAAAAAAGACTCGGTTAGGTTATATGGGACATCTAACTCTCATCTCTGAAGAAGTTGTCAAGTTCACAGAACGACTTGGTCCAGAGGCATTACCAAAAGAAATTATCAAAACCGTACTACACCCTGATTGGGTCAATTTTGTTGAAAACACCCTTGCAGAAACACGAGAACGCGATAATGCGATACTCGGCGGTGTCAAGCCAGATATGTCAATGGGCCACCGACAAGCAGTTCTCAACGCGATTAGCGGAGGTCAGGGAGCTGGCACATCGACAGCGCTATCCAATGCGGGCTTGAACGGATCAATTCCTAACTCTGGTTTCGAAGGCTTAAATTTTTCGAATCAAGGAACGGTTTCCGGCGGAGTCTTGGGCTATGGGGCTGGTACCGCGTCATTGTTTAGCGGGTTCGGCAGCTCAAGTGACGACGAAGATGAGGAGATGGAAGACTCCGATGATTTACATCGTGGTTTCCAGAGCGCCAACGGGCTAGATTCTGCTAATGTGGGTGAACTTTTTTTCGAAGATATTGACATGATGGATCAATGATGGACAAGAAGATCTTTTTCGACACACTTCAAAATTCTCCAATGATTTTATTACATTTTACGACGTTATGATTTCGCCACACTTCTTCAATGGCGACTTGCTTTTTTACATCTTTCCCCTTTGGCCGGTGTGCATATAATCATATTTTACAGACACATAGATACCTTTCTTTGGGCATTCTTGGGTTTATAACTATGCATGCTGAATCGCATTTTCCGCTTTCTACATTTTAGCTGGCGGACCATCATGGTTCTAGCCTTTCTTCTTGGAATAGCACAATTTTATGATCCCTCTCATGTTTTCCCTTGTGAATGTGAATAGATGCGAGAAAAGCATGTTTCTTTTGTGACTTTTCTTGCATTTCATCCTATGAATAAAGGTCCATGGTCTAGCATCCTGTTTTTTCTCAGGAATTCTCTAATGCGTTATCTTTCCTTTCCTTTCCTTCCTCCTACCCTCTCCTTCCCTCTTTCTATTTTTTTTTTTTTTTTTTTTTTCGGTAGCCTGAACTAATATTACTTAACAGGGCGCTGATAATTCGACGAGTCGTCCCATCCCAATCCTTCCTCTACCTCCCCCTACCGCGTCTCTAAGCGGTGGCCCGTCACGTGCACGCCGGCAACTTGCTGCCCGTTTAGCAGCTCAAAGAGAAGCCGCCGAAAATGCGGCAGCTGCTTCCGCTTCATCAAAAGATGATTCGGATGACACGAATCAGGATACTACAGGTGTCGAACGACCAAGCCTTTCGAACAATAGGGAAAACTCCGTTAGCAATCCGTTTTTAACTGCGGGTGAAAACAGAGAACTAGACCCCAACGCTGATTTGGAATTCGTCTCACCGTTTGCTGTCCCTGGGGAAGGAACTACGTCGTCGTCGCCGCGGCATTCGTTTTTTTCTAGATTCCAGCCGCCAAGTGCGTATTCGTCGAGTTCATCCGATGAAGACGAAAGTGTAGAAGCGGTTCAGCGTAATTACCGCCTCCCACTTGAAGTATACGATGATGATGACATGGGCGATATAGTCGTGCCGCCCGCTGGATTCGGGTCATATTCCGACGACGATGAGGACGAAGAGACACTGATCCGAGAGAACATAGGGTATTCGGATTTCTTCGGTCCAGAACGCTACGCAAACAGGGCGGCCTCGTTGACAGGTGCCGGTGGGCAATACGACAACAGCGATGATGAAGACGAGGGTTTAGTGGAAATCCTGGTACCTGGAAGAAGGACTCTCTCTAGTTAATGCGCCTTTTGTTCCATGTTACCAATCCGTGGGCTGAGGAAAGTCTCGGGTTTTGATGTGTGCTCTTTTCGGGAGTTCCATTGCCATGTGTGCCTCTTGGATTAGGTACACGAATAGCAGCTTCTGCACTTTTGGCGACGAGTGTTGTTTGTCTGGTCGCCCATTGCTTCCTTGTTGCCTTAACTAGATATCTCAGAGACTGGGAAGGGGGAGGATAGATTCATTTTATGATACCACGGCTGGATTAGATTGAGTGGGAGGGAAAGTAGGGAATGTGTTGGCGCTTCTGTGACTGGGTTTGACCTGCCGGCTTCATTTCAACTGCTTTATTTTGCCTGCCTGTTCATGATCAATGGTGTATGACACTTGCTTGGTTTTACTTTTTTATTTTTTTCCCTTCGCTTGCGTTTGGGAAAGGGGGTTGAGTTGCTGCTTCTTTGAACCTTCCTGTATATTGTACATTAACAAGACCAAATTAATATATCCTTTGCAGCAATCTATATTCTTGTCTTTGTTCACATAAAGTCATACCCGCTTGAAAGTAAAACTCGATATTCTGCAATGCTCGGCACTTCTCACATCCTCACTTTTCTGGAGGGTTTGACTTTTTTGCATCTTGTACCAGAACAGATTCCTCCCAGAAACACAAAACATCAACCACATGCCATTCGGTGATGGCTGGCACAAAGGAGTTCATGTCCATGCATGCAGAGATTGGAACTGCGGGCAATGAGTCTGAAGGGTAAGTTAATTTGCTACTGTGCTGTTGCTGCTTTTTCGTCTGACCTTTCATTTTGAAATTTCTCACTTTCGTCTAAACCATGAGCTTTGTGAGGAGTTGAAGTGGTGATACCACCAGCATACCTACAGAAGATATATATCCATTTTACTCATTATGAAATATGCTGGACCTTTCTCATCATTTATGGCTAGTTCTCAGCCAAGGCCCATGTCCCATTTGTTAACTTCGTTTGTGGAGATTTTTTGTAATGGCCCTGCGATGTCTTTGTTTACTTTCAGAACTGCCTCCTAATTAACCCAGGATTTTATATTGTATTGTTCTGCATTGCTTGTCTCCTATTCATTGCGTCTATCTTTGAATACTGAAGAAGTTCGAACAGATCGCTTACTCCAACTCAATCGATGATCGATTCAAAAACGCGTTCCAAATTTACACTGAACTCCTTAATAACTTGGGTCAAAGAGCTTGGAGGAGGTCTCGCCGATGAAGTTGAACTCAGTACCGATCCTATCAAGGGACAATGTCTTCGTGTTCGAGGTTCAATGTCCAAGCATCTCGCCGAGGGGACATGCGCTGCTGTTTGTCCCATCCAGGCAACCATGTCTATCGCGAACCTGGAGAATATCATTGAAGGCGTACCACCACACGGCTTCTCATGCTCAACGGACTTCCTTGCGGCTGTAAAAGAAGGAGCTGCATTGGCCTTTTTGTTGATGGATCAGTATCTCCTCGGAGATGAATCGTTTTGGGCACCGTATATTCAAACTCTCCCAAGCGCCAGTCAGCTTACGATGCTTGAATATTACAGTGACGATGATTTGGTGTGGCTTGAAGGGATGAATTTGCTCAAGCAACGGGAGATTATGCCTGAAAAGCTGAAAACTGAGTACGAGACGGGATTGCGCCTGCTGAATGAGTCTCCGAATAAGAATACCGAAAATTATACCTGGTAATGCCTATCGCCTCCAGGAATTGTTGTCCCTACGCATGCTAAAGGAGTGATATAGGGAGCGGTTTCTCTGGGCATACTTGATTATCGTATCTCGCGCGTTCTCATCGGAGATCCTCAAGGATTATGTTAAAGACTTTCGGGCAACACCCAAGGGCGATGAGAATTTCTCGGTTTTGGTGCCGCTGCTAGACATGAGCAACCATCATCCTCTAGCAAAGGTGGAATGGAGGTCCGAACAGCACAAAGTCCACCTCATTGTGCATAAGACCCTTGCGCCAGGGGAAGAGGTCCCGAATAACTATGGGCCCCGGAACAACGAACGTCGTATGTCTAAACCTCTATTTAGTGCGATATCGTTTTTTTTTGCGACTACTGACGCTATTAGTGATGCTCAACTACGGGTTTTGTATCCATAGAAATGTTTGTGATTATCTGGAGCTGATTCTGAAACCTCCAGCGGGCAACGCTCTGTTTATGGCGAAGGCTGAACAGGAGAGACGCTTTGCTATGTCAGAAACATGGACAAAGGAGGATAAATACTACATCTATAACATCTTCTACCCCTTGCCTGCTCAACCTCGAACCTTGGAGAGTTCGATCTTTTCCGAGGACCTGCTTTATTCGGCAGCGATCATGTCGGCGAACGACCGTGAATTAGAGGACCTTCAGATCGAGGAGAATAGGATATATATCCCATGGGAGAAGTATGGCAATTCCCGATGCTTCCTTGACGGACTTGGCCAAATGGTCATTAGACTGGTTCAGAACGTCTTGGGGCTTAAATCCAGCGCATGTTACAAAAAGAAGCCCGAGAATTCAAAACAGCAGAATGCAAAATCCTTCAGGGAAGCTCAGATATACCTCACGGAGAGTGCTGTTACGATTGCCGAGCGGACACTGCAGCGGTCCAGGAGGTTGGGGAAGATTTCGTCACACTTGTCAGCCCGGTTCGATGCCGATATCGAAGCTTTGCCTAAAGAACTGTTTGACCCAGAGATTCAAAACAGAATTCGATCTCTGATCAAAAACCAACCGCCAACATTGAAACACGGCGGGGAACTGTTTTGTGGAGACACTGTTTCTCAAACGTTGTCCAGACATGCGGAAGAACCATTTAAAGCCTGTGTCAAAGGCGTCATCGAAAAGATTGGCGACCCGCAAGGCGGAAACATGGGTCCCAATGAAACGAGACTGATTTACACGATATTCCTATGCTTTTGTGCCGCAGCCTATCGCAATACCGGTAAGGACGAGAATGAAACAGACGATGAGGGGGACACCGTTCTTCCGGCACGTCTCCGGGAGTGGGTTCCATTTCTGATGGAACATTACCCGGAACCACCGGGAGATGTACGCTGGGTACTTGAAGAGGATGATGCTGAAGTGCTACTGGACTGGGTAGAAGAAATTTTCGCAGCCACGCGACGAACGCATGACGGAGTGTTCGCTTCTTTGGAATTTCTAACGCGAAGATGGAAAATTGATGACCAGGTGAACTGGCTATCCGGGAATTGGTTACGCTGGGCTTGGCTTGTTGCCAAAGAGGAGAGCGTAGAATTAGCCAGGAGCCCGCTACAGACTCTGTTTCACGCAGAATCAGTGCAGAAAACGCTGGATCAGGTGCCCCTTGATAGGTATCTTTACATCCCTCATGGCTCGGATCAAGGTGAAGCTCAGAGTTGAAGGCCGGGGCCTAGTTAGATCCTAGAACGAAGAAATGAAGTCAACTAGGTAGTTTAGCGACCTGTATCTTTTTAGTCACAACGTTGATAACCATTAACTAGTTGCCTGTAATTGAATTTTTTTTTTTTTCCTTTCTATTTTATCAAGATGAATTGACAACTTTTGGCTTGAAGAAAATTGGTTGCTCGATGTTGATATCACGTGATCTGTCGTTTTCGTGCCCAATCAGAAGAGGCGGAAATCGAAGAGCAACCAAATCATTCCTCGAAACCTCGCATCTTCCAGCAAAACGACCAACCCGCCCAGACTCCCCATTGCTCAGTTGGAGCTCCGACGCAAAGAAAACAGAGCCCATCATGATCTCCAGGGCAGCGGTGGCTCCCACGACCCATTCCATCTCCCACCTCTCGTCGCGCGCCCTCTCCTCCGCAACCGCCGCGGCCGCCACTAGTGCCACTCGGTTCTCGTCCTCCCAGAAACAACCGGGACAGCAACAACAACAGCAGCAGCAGAAGCAGAAGCAACCGCTGCAACCACAGACGCAGCAACAGCGTAATTATGCTACCGTTCAGGACCCCGCGGCCGTGCCTCCACCCCGAGTTCATGGAGGATTGAAGGACCAGGACCGCATCTTTCAGAACTTGTATGGTAGACATGGGCCGGATCTGAAGAGTGCGATGAAGAGTGGCGATTGGTATAAAACAAAGGAGATTCTGTTGAAAGGGCATGACTGGGTATGTTATTTCCTGGATTTGCGGATGTGGAGAAGCTTTGACTTGCTAATGACCATTTGTGATGGCCCGGTTTAGATTATTTCCGAGATCAAGGCCTCTGGACTAAGAGGGAGAGGAGGTGCTGGATTCCCTTCGGGATTGAAATGGGTATGTTTTATACCGTACTTGCTGCCAATTTATCCAAGGAATTTATTCTGGTGGTTGTGATACTGACTGATGAACCCTTTATTTTTAATGCTATAGTCTTTTATGAACTTCAAGGACTGGGAAAAGGACTCGCGACCTCGATATCTTGTGGTAAATGCTGACGAAGGTGAACCGGGAACATGCAAAGATCGCGAAATAATGCGCAAGGACCCTCAAAAGCTCGTCGAAGGATGTCTCGTGGCTGGCCGCGCGATGAATGCCACTGCTGCTTACATTTATATTCGCGGAGAATTCTACAATGAGGCCACAATTCTACAGCGTGCGATCAATGAAGCTTATGAGGCGGGCCTGATTGGAAAGAATGCCTGCGGCTCTGGTTACGACTTCGATATCTATATGCACCGCGGAATGGGAGCTTATATTTGCGGTGAAGAGACGTCTTTGATCGAATCTATTGAAGGAAAGGCAGGCAAGCCTCGTCTAAAGCCTCCGTTCCCTGCTGCAGTTGGTCTATTTGGCTGCCCAAGCACTGTCACAAACGTGGAAACTGTTGCAGTAGCGCCAACAATCTGCCGCCGTGGAGGTAAATGGTTCGCTTCTTTCGGCCGTGAGCGGAACCAGGGCACCAAACTCTACTGTATTTCCGGTCATGTCAATAACCCATGCACTGTCGAGGAAGAGATGTCGATTCCTCTCCGTGAACTTATCGACCGTCATTGTGGTGGTGTTCGTGGTGGCTGGGATAACCTCCTTGCCGTTATCCCTGGTGGATCATCTACACCAATCCTCCCCAAACACGTCTGCGATGACCAAATCATGGACTTCGACGCCCTCAAGGACGCTCAGTCCGGCCTCGGCACTGCAGCCGTCATCGTCATGGACAAATCCACCGACGTTGTCCGTGCCATCTCGCGTCTCTCTAGCTTCTACAAGCACGAAAGTTGCGGTCAATGCACACCGTGCCGTGAAGGTAGCAAATGGACCATGCAAATCATGCAGCGCTTCGAGCGTGGTGAGGCTCGTGAACGTGAAATTGACATGCTCCAGGAACTCACGAAGCAAGTTGAAGGCCACACTATCTGTGCTCTTGGCGAAGCTTTCGCTTGGCCCATCCAGGGCTTGATTCGCCACTTCAGACCAGAGCTTGAGGCTAGAATAAAGAAATACGCCGAACAACACGACGGAAAGGCCGCATTTGCCGGAGGTTGGGATCCGTCAGCTCGGGATGCGGGAAAACTTATTTCTCCGGGACAGTAGACAGGGTTCAGTTTGGGGATGTTTCTGGCAGGCAAAAACTTCAGCTATAGAATGCAGTCTTTAACTTATTGAGATGACATCCACCCGACCGAACTGATGCTGCCGACATTATTTTTTGTGATTTCCATATACTATTTGTACTTACCCTTGTTGTGGATTTCCTGTACTGTACAATGAAATGAAGTTGAATTCTAAAATTTGCTTTGAGCAGAATGTTAGCAAGAATGTATGTGAGGATGGACAAGAGCAGGATGAGATCCAATTGCTTGAATTTGTTTTAACTACCTAAAATATCTACCTAGGACGGACTTTCAACCTCAACAACGAAATTCCAAATAAGGGCCAGCACTCAAATTCGAATCAACTTGATAACACTTAAACACAATGGTAATTCTGATGATCATCTCCATGAAATCCGCGCTCATTCGTAATGGGCGGTCCAGAGGCGAGAGCACCTGTCCACCATTCCCAATCAGCTTCCCGACAAATCATACACCATTCCTTTTCCGTATCTCGTCTTCCCTTTCATTATTAATCAAGCACCGCTCGCCATGATAGCCCGATAATATCGCTTGCTAACCTCCGCAGCATGAACTCGTCTTGCGTCTTGAGTCATCGGAAGCCGAAGTATATCGACCGGCTGCACAGTCTGAGAGATGACGTATTAGCAAAAAATCCTAAAAGATTTACATGGGCTCAAACCACCGGGAGGAGATTGCAACTTACACTCCCTATGTCCTCCGTGCACCATCCAGCAACTAGTCGGCCAATTTCCTTGAAAGCGACCTTCTCCTCAAAACTTGCCGTTGTACTTTTGTCCAGTTTCTGGCCCACATCGATCAGCGTACCAACAAGTCTCTTCAAAATAGCCTGGTCCTTCCGAATTCCCGGAACGTTCACCAAACACAGGAAATCCTGATACATTCCACCTTCATGTGCCCATCCGCGAATCCTCCTCTCCGGAGTCTCGCCAAACGTGTCAATCAACAATTTAAGCGTAGCGTAATCGCGCTGAATGACAGTTTTGGGTGCAACCACACTGCAGAACGTCTCATGCGCCTCGTTCCAATGCTTAGCGTTGATAAGGCATTCAACTTCGGCAGCCGGATCACCTTCAGACCGCGCAAAGAGCGCCTTTGCGGCCCAGATCCACGCGGCAGGAATACGAAGATCTTCGATGAGATATTTCCATATCATACTTGGTGTTCCGTCTGCCAGTAGCGGTGCAGGTAGCCATGCGCCAAATTGGCAGAGCATCTCTTTTAGGCCGCGTTCACGATCTACGCCACGATTGAGATGTAAAAGGGTAAACAATGCCTGGCCATATTGAAAAGAAGCCGCGAGCTCCCATGCATAATTGAGAGTGAGCTGGTCCCCACGATACTCATCGATTGTGAGTGCGTTGTATCGGCATGCTACCTTGCAGAGATGATGAAATAATTGGAATGAGAGTCGGTTATGTAGTCGAGAACCAGAGAGAGCTTCTGGCATGATATCTTGGGGAACCCGAACTGGCTGGATTTCAGTATGTTGTCCATTATACATGGCAACCGTGAAGGCCTTCAAGATAACCCAAAGAGGCGAATCAGACTGATCGGCACTGGGTTCTCCATGACGACTGCTAAAAGCTGAAACTGGGCGAGCTGGCTCGTTTCCATGACAAATATCATGGTGAAAAAGAGTCACAGCAGCCTCAATAGGGTCGGTTTCGTCAATACCATACCATAATCGGAGACCAAATGCTTGAATCCAGTCAAGCTCAAAACGCTCGGAGATATTAAACGTCGATGTTCGATCTTCGATAGCTGCATTTGGTTTACCCTCACTGCGAAGACAATTTCCCGCAACCAGTTCGTAAAGCGCCCGAATCGGCTCAGTCATTTCGGAGAGAACGTTGTGATCGCGCCACGACTCAATTTGCTGTTTCATAACCTTTCGAGTAACTTCATCCCGACCAATTTGAGAAACCAATGTTGACAAATGCGGATTTCCACTTTCAATAAGAGTTTTGCACGCATCTTCAACTCTATGGCAGCAGAGATATGCCATTGCAAGCTCCTCCGGACTCAAATCGGTTTTGGCATCAAGAGCATAATTGTGCCGGATAATACTTTCCCACAACAAACTGAGTCGGTCTTTCTTTATGCGATGAAGATATTGCTTCCGTAAGTGCTCTGGAACTCCTGCCGATATATTGTCCTCAATATCATCGTTAAATAGGATGTACGAGAGTTGCCAAATTTGTCGTTCTAAAACACCTTTAGGGGTCTCTTCCTGGACGCTGTCAATCAGCGGGAGGAAATCGGCAACAGACAAACTCGCAGTTGGCAAGTTATGGACGAGTTTGATAGATGAACGAGCTTTCTGGAGAAGTAGGGTATCCTGGACCTGGATAAAAATTTTAGTGTTTAGTCACACGAAAGGCCTTTTAAGGGGACGAACCTGCTTCGTTTCTTCAAGTTTGTGGAGAATAATCGTTGACTTTCCATTGTCAACATCAACAACTGACGATGAACCAGCTCCACGAAGAACAAGTTTGTTCAAGTGCGCCCATCGAGGCTTGAACGATGAATGGAAGCTGGCATCAGCTTCAGGCATGTCACCAAGCTTCCCAGCAAATGTTTTAGGCTTTTTAGCATATGGCCACTAAAGATATAAGAAGTCATTTAGTAAAACATTCTCTAATTTCTCATTACTTACAAGAGCTATGACCAGCGAGGGGTTAAATACAACGGATATAAAGGAGACACTGAAAAGAAAAAGGAGTCAAACCTCGAAACCTTTTTGGGCCTTTGCCGCTAGAACCTTCTTTGGGCTAGCCTGTCGTGGTTGGAAAAGTGAATTCATAAGATCGATACTAGTAGCAAATCCCTTTTCCTTGTGGCTTGAAGGCTTTGCCCTCGGAGTATCGTCGGCATTGTCTCTATCGGCAAACACATTATTCTGAACTTCGCGCAAAGCTTGTCGATTTTGTTTCCGAGGGCTAATCGTGCGCTGTAACTGTTCGGCCCAGTTTCCACTCAAGTTAATATGCATTTCATCAAGATGAGTGATGCGAGATTGTCCGAAATCCGATTTTTGCGGGCTGATTGAATCACGTTGCTCCGCAGTATAGTCAGGAACGGGAAATGCACCAGCCATGTTCATCGTCTCATCCCTGTCTAATCCGAGTTCTGATGTGACAGTGCTATGACCATCGCTTCCTTCAACAAATTCATTTTCAGAACCAGGACCCGCGGAGCCTTCCTCTAAAAAAGACCCTTGTTCATCGTCCGACTCAAAAGACACCGATTTACCAGTTAAAACCTGGTTGTACGCACCGGGAACTAGACCTCTCTTTTTGAATTCGAAAGTATCGTCTTCAACACCGGTAATTGAATCGTCAAAAGGATCATCGACGCTAATCATCGAACTATCAAATTCGGAGTTGAGATGATGCGAGGGGGTTTGAGCCTTTGGAGTGACCATGTCAGGATGAGCACTCATAGTGCTTTGATCAAAACTCTCACCTTCATCATCATCATCATAATCAAGTCCATAAGTAGTAAAGTGAGGAACTTTGAAAACCCAAACTCCTGTTCCCTTTTGATAATCAACGAATTCGGTATTTGTAACACGTCTCAAGCGTTCGATATGCTTATCGAACAGTGGCCCACAAGTCAACGGCGATGGGGCTTTCTTGTCTCGACCTCTTGGCCAGGAATTCTCGATCGTCAAAGTTGAGGGGACATTCAAGCCCTTGCCTCGGGGGGGTTTAGATCCTTCCTCGGGATATACGGTAATAGATCGTAATCCAATCCTGACGATTTTACCCATCACATCATCAAGATTGACGGTTGTGAGGTCAACAGGTTCATTGAAAGTAACGTTACCGCAATTTGCGCGACCTACAGCATAGTTGGACACATGCTTCTGTTGTTCGCGTGTCATTTTGTTGATCTCCTGGCGAGAAGGTTTCATCCAGTATTCTCCGGGCCGAGGGTCTCTATCTGGAACTTTCACCAGGGCAGACTGGTCCGGTGTAACAACATCCTCTTGTTCGCGGGCTTCAGGAACAACGGCCAATTCTTTCCCTCGAACTTGTTCCATCTCAGGCTGACTCGGACTTACGGCAGGTGGTCCAGCAGGTGAGCCATTGGCACTATCAGTCTCTCTTAAACCGTTCGGTTCGAAAGCAGGAGCTTTCTGCTTACTTGTTGACCGCAAAAAACCCAACTCCTCAGGTGTCGGCTCAGCGGTAGAAGGCTCAACGGGGACGAGAGCTCCATCAGTCTTACTGCTTGACTTTTCACTATCAACAGGAGAGTCAAAACTAACTCTCTTCTTGAGTTTGCTAGACTGTTGTGGAGTACTGTCGCCATTTGTAGCTGTGGCCGGGGATTGGATTGAACGCGAGAAGAGGTCAGTCCTTAAACTCCGGTCTATTGTCAGACGCTTCATATTTGAGCTCGAGTATCGCGAACTTCCTGGCGAAAATGCACCTGGAGACAAGATGCTATCCGTTTCTGGCTCAAAGGACCTGCGTAAGTTGCCACCCACAAAGCTTTTATTGAAACTCCGTCCCATGCTCCCTCCATTAAAACTCCTGCTTAACAAGCTATTCCCTATCGGAGTACCTAAAGAGCTGGTAGGAGTGCCATACGTCGAGTACGAGAATCCGTAGCCTGGGCGAGTTGGAGGTGTAATCAGGCGGTTCGCAGCATTGGGAGTAACTTTATACATAGGCAGCGGTGTTTTCTGTTTTTGTTTGATACTAGCCCTAAGTGGCGTAGCCAATGGACCTGGGGAAGGTGCGTTCGGCGCTGGCAGGCCAGAGAAAATTGACTGATTGCCATATGGATTGCCTTCCAAAAGTGATGCTTGGAGGCCGGTGGTTTGAGGTTGCTGAGTTGGCTGTTGTTGCGAAGTTCCGAACATACTTCCGCCACCCAAAAAGCCTAAGCTGCCGCCTGTTTGTTGCTGTGGATTCTGGCTACTGCCACCGAGGTTAAACATAGAGCCACCGGCGGGTGCAGGTGCCGTGTTCTGTTGTGGGCCAAACAAACTACCAGTTTGCCCAGTCGTAGGTGTAAAGAGGCTGGGCTTTTGCTGTGTACTCGCACCTGCAAACATGCTCGACCCTTGTTGTGGTTGGTTTTGAGTTCCAAATCCACCAAAGCCGCCAGTGCCAGTCGTGGAGGTTGACCCAAGGCCGCCAAAAAGATTCGTTTTCTGTTCTTGCTGTGGTTGCTGTTGGCCGCCGAATAGATTATTGGTAGCTGTGCCTTGTTGGCCGGCGGTATTAAACATTGACGTGCCACCCTGTTGGCCGAGATTGCTCCCAAAAGCTGAAGTTCCCGAAGTGGCGGGAGCTCCCCCGAACATATTACCTCCAACTGGCTGCTGCTGCGTGGTAGATCCAAAGCCTCCGAATGCTGGTTTATTTTGCTGAGCTTGCTGGGTTTGACCAAAACCTGAAAATCCACCTGTTGCTGGTTGCTGTTGCTGGCCGAATGGAGAGGATGTGGCTGTAGTAGCGCCAAATGGAGAAGCGGCGGTAGTGGCGGTTTGGCCAAATCCACCAAATCCAGTACCGGTGGCACCGGTAAGGCCGGAGCCAGTGCCCGCGCCAGTGGCGGTGCCGAAGCCAGTCTTATTTTGTTGCCCAGTGAAGAGATTACCTCCACCAAATGCGGTATTTGTCGTTGTACCAAACCCTCCAGTGCCAGTGGCGGTTGTACCGAAACCAGTTGGTTGCGTCGTTGAAGTCTGGCCGAATGGTGCGGCAGCCGGCTTTGCGCCTCCGAATAAGGGGTTTGCTGCTGCTGTACCACCACCAAAGCCCGCTGTAGTTGTCTGACCAAAAGCTGCAGGAGCGCTTGTAGTGGCACCAAA
Source organism: Amauroascus niger (assembly GCA_001430945.1). Classification (NCBI taxonomy): domain Eukaryota; kingdom Fungi; phylum Ascomycota; class Eurotiomycetes; order Onygenales; family Onygenaceae; genus Amauroascus; species Amauroascus niger. The sequence goes on from LJPK01000541.1 coordinate 306,904, forward strand.
AGGAGTACTGGCAGCTTGAGAACCAAAGCCACCGACGGATTGAGGGAAACCCCCAAAAGCAGCCGAGCCAAATGCGCCAGCTTGGCCACTAGCATTGCCATATCTCCGTCCCTGGTCATAATCTGCAGCGCGGAGTTCCTATATACAAACTTAGTGAGGACTTCAGAACAATGAGCTGAGTACATGGAGCATACCTCAAATGAATATTTTTGATACGGTTGCATGCAACTTATGCTCTGGTAGTGACAGGTCGTCGAAGAGCTGGGTTCTTTTTCTTCATAAGCATTGAACGGCGGATTGGCGGTTCCGCTGGCAGGAGGAACGGCGCCCGCCAAGGCTGTCCCGCTACCAAACCCAGATCCAAACCCAGTAGCGCCTGGAGTTCCTCCTCCAAAAAGACTGCCGCCCTGATTGCCAGTTCCGGCCTGATTACCAGCTCCGAAACCGGCTCCCTGAGTGTTTCCAAACATACCACTGGTCCCTGTAGCTCCGGTGTTGCCGAACGAACTTCCAGTTCCGAACCCAGGGTTACCAAACGTGGTTGCTCCTTGTGCGAACATGGTACCTGCAGTAGAAGTTGGAGTAGCTCCAAATCCTTTATTCTGACCACTAAAAATGGGGTTCGTTTGCGTATTAGCAGTTCCGAAACCTAATTAAAAATGAAGCTTGTTAGTTTAGAATACCAACGGGAACATCAAATATATAAAACTGCTATCGCGCTCCGACATCGTGATAAGCCATGAGGAAGTTGAAGGGCATCCTGGTACAATGGCGAGATTTGTACTTCAACCCAATTAAGTTCCTTCGGGGCCTGCGTGATTATATTGAAGACGGTTACGCTTGCCACAATTGTCACAATTCGTCACGGCTGGCGAGCAATAACCACTTTTTAAACGAAAGGGGGCTTGGTGGCGAGTATAGTTTCGTTTGTCGAAGCAATGCAGGAGATTCTATATTGAAAACGTACCTCCTCCTGATCCTAAACCGCCAGAAGTACCAAAAGTATTTCCTGTGGTTCCGGTCCCAAACGGGGAGGAAGTGGATCCGGATCCGAAGCCTAGACGAATGGAATATCCGTGTCAGACGGCTGCTTTGTTGATATTCTTCGCTTCTGCCGGCAGGCGACCGTTCCAGGATCATCGTTTTGTGGCTGATGCTTGAACTGCCTTTCCATTTTCTCTTAAGGAAGACAACGAGATCCAGTCGAACCGCCAGAGGAGAGGAAGAGCAAAGCCTCTCGGTATGATCGCGCCACATAACGCAAGTTTAAGAAAGAAAAATAAGCAAGAGAAAACCTACCTGAGCCTCCAGTTGTCCCGAAACCGGTTCCAGCACCAAAGCCGCTGGTCTGCTGTTGATTACTGGAGCCGAAGCCTCCAAAGGCAGACCCAGCGCCAAAGCCTGACATGATGGGTGATTCAGTGTCAAGAGTTAATCAGTCTCAGAATCCCTCTTAACTCCAATGCCGTTAAGCCATGAACGATGGCGATTTTTCGCGAAACGCAAGGAGGGAAAAGTGAAAAAACAGAGTCGCGCTTCGGTTCTTCAGCTACTGCGCGATGAAAGAAATCTTTTACTCGAAAACTCGCTGTTGCGAAACTAAAAGCAGAAGTCAAAGCTAAATGTCATAAAACGAGACAGAAAGAGGGCTTGCAACGCTCGAGGAAGAAGCTCTCAGCGTAAGGGCCGGGTACTTGTATGGCGAAAAAGATGAACTGTTGGAGTGAGCAAAGCGACGCGAAGTTGAGAGAGCAGCTAGCCCAATGCGGCAAGGCAGACACTTCGCTTAAGTAACTGATGTGGTGCCTGGAGTTGGTGCGGTCATGTGATGATTTGCCGCGGGGGTTTCACCCATCTGAATTCAGGCCACCATTTTTTATAGACTAGTTAAATATCGGGTTCATTTCTTGCCCAGCGAAAATTCATTCATTCAAGTCATAGTTAATACACGGCTCTTCTAGGACTTAATTTACAATTCAGGATGCAACAGAAAAAATATTCTTGATAGCATTCATGAACCAGATACAACATAAAACACATGTTTGTTTGGATAATCTGGACTGTGGTTGGAACGAAACAAATACAATAGTGGTATCCACGCAAAGGCTTGATTTTGAGGATTGCCCAGAAACGCCACATTGAAGAACGATTTTTCACGAGGGTAGTTGAGATCCATGAGGTACCCTTGCCAATTTCAACCTGGTTTTCGAACGTTAAGCTGTCGCGGCGCTTGTTCCAGATGTCGAAGTTGTTGTGGCAGCCGTGGCCGCAGCAGCGGCGGCGGCGGCGGCTTCCATTGCCTTTTTCCATTCATGGAATATATCAATGATTTTAGCAACGACGCTGGGATCAGAAAGCTGTACCAAGTATCGTTAGAATTAGCAATCACGAGAAAGCCATGGCGAACATCAAAATGGTTCATACTGACCGTTGAAATATCACCAAGACTGTCCTCCTCGCCACTCAGAATCTTTCGTAGGATACGTCTCATTATCTTTCCGCTTCGTGTCTTTGGGAGGTCATCAACCACGAAGACAACCTTTGGAGCTGCAAATGGGCCAATGCATTTGCGAACTTGCATAACTAACTCCTTTCGAAGCTGATCCTTATTGTCATTACCGTCTTTCAGAGCAACAAATGCATGCACAGCTTGTCCAGTTAGCGGATCAGAAACGCCAACGACTGCAGCTTCAGCAACAGAATCTATGAAAGATACTTTAGCTTCATCAAATCTCCATACATCTATCAGAAATAACTCACGGTGTTCAATAAGCGCTGCCTCGATCTCTGCAGTTGAAAGGCGATGACCAGACACATTCACAACATCGTCCACACGTCCTCTAATCCAGTAATAACCTTCATGGTCACGTCCAGCACCATCACCAGTGAACTAGATTATTATAAGCAGATATAAAACAAGCCACGGAAGAAGTGATAAATACTTACGTAGTAGCCCTTGTAAGCATTGAAATAGGTGTCCATGTATCGTTTATGGTCTCCCCACACAGTACGAGCCATGCTTGGCCATGGCTTTCTAAAGGCAAGGATTCCCTCCACATCGTTGCCTGGAACTTCTTCGCCTGTAACCGGATCAAGGATAACAGGATCAATACCAAAGAACGGAAGCGAAGCACTTCCAGGTTTAGTCGGAGTGATACCACCCAGGGGAGTGATAACATGGGATCCAGTTTCCGTTTGCCAATATGTCTCCATGGAGGTTAGTATAAAATCTTGAAAGTGAAAAAAGTGACAAAGGTACTGCTACTCAACCTACATCAACAACATGGGCTTGTCTTTTCCCAACAACTTCGTTGTACCACTTCCAAACCTCTGCGGCGATTGGTTCACCAACAGAACCCAGAATCCGCAAATCTTTCATTTCATGGTCAATATGGTGGTCGCCTGCACGCTTCAGCAGTCGCAAGGCTGTTGGTGCCACATAAAATTGTGTCACTTTGTGCCTCTCAATGACATCCCAGTATCGTGAGAAATTAGGATATGCTGGAGTACTCTCGAATACCACAGAAGTACATCCCAAAAGCAATGGAGCATAGACAACATAGGTATGTCCAGTAATCCATCCAACATCACCGCCACAGAAAAAGCGGTCAGTTGGGTGAATGTCAAAAACATATTTACCGGTTGCAGCGGCTCCAACAACATAGCCAGCAGTTGTGTGCATAATGCCTTTTGGTTTCCCAGTGGAGCCAGATGTGTAGAGAAGGAAAAGCGGATCTTCAGAGTCCATTGGCTCAACCGGGATGTAGTTGGGATATTTTTCAACTTCTTCGTGCCACCACAAGTCACGGCCTTTAGTCCATGGCACATCCGCACCAGTTCTCTTGAGAATAATGCAGTTGACAACATCCGGGCATTGTTTCAAAGCCTCGTCGACAATCTTTTTAGTTCCAATAATTTTTCCACCACGTTTCCCTTCATCAGTTGTGATCACGAATCTTGACTGCGCGTCGAGGACACGGTCACGCAGGGAGTCGGAAGAAAAACCCGCAAAGACGACTGAATGGATGGCGCCAATACGCGCGCATGCTAGAAGTGCCACAACAGCTTCGGGAATCATGGGAAGATAAATTGCCACGGTATCGCCCTTTCTGACACCCTGACGTTTCAACACCCAAGCAAGTTGGCATACTTCTTTCAACAATTCGCCATAAGTGATGTAACGACCCTCGCCTGGCTCGTCCGCTTCGTAAATGATAGCAGTCCTGTTTGGATCCTTCATCGCGTGGCGATCCACACAGTTGAATGAGGCGTTCAGTCGGCCACCAACGAACCACGCATTGTCCCCGCCCTCGAAGGAACCGATGTGAGTTTTGTCGAAATCCCTTTCGAAAGTGATGAGATCACGCGCCATACGCGCCCAGAACGTGTCAGGGTCATTGATTGATTGCTGGTAGAGCTCATTGTATTCATCAATGCCGCTCAGGTGGGGTACATGTGGATGGTTGTTATGGAATGCTTCCGGAACATGGAAGGTATCAACTTGGTGGGCCTCCACGACCTATGTTCCGGAAAAGTCAGCCGCATGGTCTGTGTTGTGGCTAGGAAGCTAAGCAGGAGAACATATGTAATTTTGGTATATAGCCATGAAAAAAGGAGATCACAGGTCTTCATACCACTGGGGCTTTTGGTTCAGCCGGCACCTCAGACATCTTAGTTAGGTGTTTGCTAGTTAACAACTGCGGAGCTGAATGTCCTTGCGGAGGTAACTTGCACAAATTCAAGCAACTGATCAGGTTGGTCCAGCAAGAACTGGACGTCACTGGTACAGTCACAAAGAAATGATATACAAAACAGTCAATTGAGGAAAAGTTGGCGTTGATATGTCAATGAAAGAGTGGCGAAGAGAATTGAGAGAGGGCAGAAAGATAGTTAACTTAGTTAGGTGGGGAGGGAGAGAGAGACGGAGAGAGAAAAAAAAAAAAAAGGGGGGGGGAGGGGTTGACTAACTATGAGAACAGGACACAGCAAAAGGAAGGAAGGAAGAAGGAAGGGAGGCTCAAGCGCGTAGTTATATGTATCGGGCAAAGACGATCCTTGCCCGAAGAACCCCCATAACTAATGAGAGAGAGAGAGACAGAGAGAGTCACCCCCGACATGGGAGCTTTGGCGACATAACCACATAGTTAGGTCACCTGTCAGCAGCGGGACGATCAAGTGAAACAGCCGGTACCCGTACAACCCATCTTTACACAGCTTTCCAGTGATAAAACTTGAATATTAGAAATCCTGTGGCGTAGTTAGTTAATTAATTTAGTTAACCACCTTTGTGAGGGAAAAAAGATAGAGAAGAGAAGAAAAAGTTCTTGACCATGGGTCTGCAAAAGCAAGCCAAGTCTGTAGAACGATGAGTGTGCCATCTTGCTGTGCTGTGTGTGCTTGTTTGACTTTAGCACCCCGCCATTCCTTCTCTTTAGTGCGGGGCATCATGTCGGCGCTGGGCCGCGCTCAACAACGCCATGGCTCCGTTTCTCCGGCTGTTGACTAACAAACAAGGTACATATCAATTTGCCTTCCGAGAAGCTACCTTGGTGTTAGGTAGTTAGGTTCCGGCGTATTTTTTCCACTCTCCACTCCATTTTTGCACCTTCATCCTCCTTGTGGGAGTTTCGGCGACAAGTCGGTTCTGACGAATCAAAACGCTTATAACTAGATAGAGCGTTTGGACCGAGAACCTTCAACGTAGTTACCGAGACGTCCTTGTCACCGAGTAAAAGATCCTCAGGCCCGGTTGGCTTTCATCGAGGACAGAACCAGAGTCTAGCCTCCCGTTTGAACAAGCATTACAATGTGAATGTGCAACGTACAATATCAGACGTATTTCACAGTCGATATGCAATACTACCAGCACAACCTAGTCCCTCGTGTCTTTTCTCGTTGACTAGTTAAAGTTACCCTTGATGATCTGACAAGCTAGCCCGCTTGTGCGCTGTAATCCCAGTTGTTTTATGGGATTAAAACGTTCGGAGTATTGATGTTGGTTGAATTTGCACCCGTCTTCTCGAGTGACATCGCAGTGAGTGAGGGCGACTCCTTGTTGCATATTTCAGTTACACAAGGCAGGGTCAATTTGAAGTAACTACATGTAAGGGTAGACTTATAGTTACTCTGTGCAGTAACTACAGAGCAACCCATATTCTGTTTCTTTATAAAGCAACCAGCATTGAAAGATAAGCTCTTGGTTTAACTACCGTATTCATCCTTGGATAGTCCTTGGAAGTCACACTTTAACGTAGTTTGTTAGTGGAGGCTTGTTTCCTTTTAGAGCTGCTGTGCTTGAACCATCTGAAACGGTTTATATCTTTCTGTCTCCAAGGTTGCCACAAAGAACATGAAACATATTTTTCCATAGAGAATGATCCCTTTCTGAATCCTTTGTTGAACTTCCCATTAAATCCCCTGTTGAATCCATTATTATACGGATCTCTTGGTCAAATTTTCAGACATTCCCACTCGACTAAAAAAGTGAACACTCTCTAGCCAGTGACACCATGTGTTTTCACTGTTTATATCATTCTGGCCGTATGTAGTTAACTAGTGCCAACTGTCAACCCTACGGAATCCCTGTATGGCCCTGTTGAAGCCAAAAGCAATTTCAAAAGTTCAGGCCACTTGTTGCTTCTTTGACCACCTTGACTATTTGACAGAATATTTCGAAGTCAACTGCATTGGTTACACTTCTTGTCTACACATGTCAATGTATGCATGCACGGGGCGGTGTAAATGCACTGCTTGAAAGAGTGCTAAAGTGGGCTGTACTGGTTAACGCGAATAGCTGAGTGGCACAGATTGTGATTCCGTGAAGTAACTACCCCAGCTGAGGGATATCAAGTGAGTTGCGCTCGGAACCTCCATGGGCGCTTATTGGTGTAGGATTACTTGATACAAAAGATGCGGCAACTACTATACGTGTTACCTAGGCCCATGTGGTTTATCAATTTGAGCACAGGGGATCCTTGGAAGTGCGAATCTTGGGAACACAAGCAAGCCATCACAGTTGATGCTTGACTACCAAGAGCGTACAAGAAAAGGGACAACAAACAATGAACTGCTTGAATACTCGGAGACTCAACCACGCAATCCTTTGACACATGAGACACCCACAGAGCCATCTGACTTGAATTTCAGACTGATATAACAATAGGATTACTCACAAAGGACCTTGAGCACCTGAACTGACGACGGCTTCCTGCTTTGCTCGGGTTAGGATGTAACAATAGTTGATCCGCCAATGCATGTTCCCAGAATGTCATACAAGCTGAGCGAAATTAAACCCAATTCTGCTGCTCTGCTCTGGTATCTGGACTCAATCATTTTGAAAATGAAGCATTGACCAACATACCTGCAAAAATTTTACCTATCGTTCAATGTTTAATCAGACGATATAGCTTTATAGTCAGCTCGGAGCCTCGGATCGTGATAGCGACCCAGAATCACCATAATATTCCCAACAATAGATAAATCAGTCAAAGGTCGCTTGTTTTCCGGACTTGAGAGGTTTGAAATAAAGTACCATAAAAAGATATATCAAGTAACACCTTGAATGTTTGCACATCAATCCCTTTCCTCTTTTGCAACAATATTCCTATAGCAGAGCAACACATTTTATTCTTTTCAGCAAAACTCGGAAGGCATTGATGCATGAAAGCAGTTAACATGAAAGACGCACAGTTCATCAAGTCATCAACTTTAAGAATTTGCCATAAGCATCCCAACACACCGCCGAGATGCCAAAAATAAATATAATTATCCTACCATCTCTGACAATACTCGAGAAAATCTGCGTCCACCATCGCACAGTCCGCAGTTGGCCGTTCCCCATACCTGTCAACAACCTCGTACTATTCAATAGAAGCTCCGCTGTAACAAAATGCACAAACGGGTTCATAAGAGTAGCCGGAGGCGGTGGATGCTCCCCATACGTCGTCACAGCCACCCGATGCGAGAAAGCCATCCACAATCCGCAAACAACCGCGACAATTGTGTGGAGAACGCGCCAGATTCTGTTCTTCTGCTGATCGTTGGGAGAATCGGGTTGCAGCTGCTGTGTAAAGAAAGCGGCTATTGAGGACGGCAGACCAAGCGACGAAGTGAGATTCTGAGATAAAATATCCGCGGGGGCTGCGCCCGCGGATCCGTTTCCGCCAGCAGCGGCTGGTGCAGCGGAATCAAGTCCCATGAGCGAGCTAAGAAGCTTTGCGGTCGGGTCAAGTTCTTGCGGTTGGTCGAGAGGCTGTTTTGACCGTAGGAAGGCTCGGAGGTAGGCTTCTTGCGCTTCGATTCCTTCGGGAGACTGCTCCGCAGGCCTGGGGGGGTTGGGTAGAGGGGAGATGGATCGAGAGGGTTGTCGGGCTTGTAATTCCGGAGTCGAGTTACTCATAGGACTTACGGAGCTTGGGAGTTCATCTCTCACTGTTATATACCAATGAGTTAGCTTCTTGCTCAAATATTTGTTATTTTCACAGAAACACGATTTTCCCCGGCACTCATACTGGAAGCAGCAGTCCTCCCACTCAAGCTTGTGATCTTGTCTAATCTGGCGGAGCCACCAGCTCTGATTTTCGCCTCTCGCCGTTCCCGACGAAGACGGGCGGCCTGCTGGGCTGGGGATTCCTCTGCCATTTTGACTTCAAATAAATTGGTTTTGAAAATGTTCAGCTTTTGGTGTGAAACAACTAAAAGGTGTTTGTTTGGTTGATGTCACCAATTGCTGAGACACGTGATCTGGGGTTTAGCAGCGGACGTGTTTGTTCTGTTTGCTCATTCCTTTTTGCACTGTTTGCATTGCCCCCGGGATCGATCTAGGCCCTGCTCTGCCCAGAACATGCAGGGTTATTGACGCGGTCTTGGGTCTTCCTGCAGAAAGATCGCGGCTGACGTCACAGGAGGATGGCAAACGGACATCAATCCAGTTCCACGGGTCGAATCTAATTCTAACTGGGACAGTTCTGCTCCTTAGGTGGAACTTGGAAGGAGAAAAGCTGAATCTTCCCTCCATTATTCGTTCGATGGCTTCTCGGTCTCTTACAATGACGTATATGCATGAAGATCGCGAGTCTTGGCCCGCGCTGGAGAACAGGGCAGCTACTAGAAACCATTGCGCAAACCGAGGAGTAACACCATAATCAAGTATTCAATATCTACCTTGAGAATTCTCCAGGGTTATCAATAGTTTCTTATTCCTGAACGGATTTCTTCATTGTCCCCCTCCAGGGTTAGGTATCCTCCTAATACCAGTCAATTCGTCCACATCTGGTTGCATGCGAGACTCAAAAACCATCATCACCAATTTCATATGTTGATATTGTTGTAACATGACGACGCAAAAGAAACCCGGTGGCTACTGGAGCGCCGAGAATCCAATCCCGACGATCCAGCAGTTTATGGAGAGTCTGGACAAAGACAAAAAACAGCGAGACAAGCAAATCGATAAGGATAATAAGACTCAGCCACGAGGGCCTAGGCATCAAGAGCGACCTCAGGGAACGGCAGCCTCTCCAGAAAAGCCTGCGCCAGCAGGGGGAAATAAACGACGAACCGTCACGGACCCGACAACGGGAAAGGAAATTGAGATTGACGATGTCGGGAAGACATTCCTGCAGGCGGCAGAGGAACCCAAGGTAAAGCTATTCCATATCTGGCGATTGCCCGAAGGACGTGGAGTGGTGGGTGCTAATGTTGATATTGTAGATCACTGTCCCAAACGCGAATCTAGGTTTACCAACAGTGAGAAAACACAAAAAAGCTCTGCCCTAGACCTTTCGTACTGACGATTGGACAGACTATCCAAACCCGGCCGGATCAGCCACTCCATGAGTACAAGCACAACCAGGATATCACGGCTCCTCCAGCTCCAATTGCTGAAGGAACAACTTCCGATGTCCCAATCCACGGCGAAAAAACAAATGTCCTATTTCACCCGACGCCTTCAGTCAGTTATGAGCCAATGTTTAAATCATTAGAGAAACGCGGCGGTTTCCTCTGTACAGTGGTATTCTGGGCCATCTTGGTAGTTGGGAAACTCGCCGGAGGCGCGTTGAAATGGCTCATTCCACTTTCTTGCTGCGTTGTATCAGCCGTGTGGCTTTGGATTCAGGATCTTCTCCGTAAAGGGAGGAAGCATGAGTGGAGTGCTGAACAGGTCCGAGGCCAAACGGTAAGTCAAGCCTGTAGCAGTCCGTGATAAATATAAACAAAGCTAATGGTCATTAATCCAGGCCACAGCGAATTTGTTACCGGAATCGGTGGAATGGCTTAACAGCCTTTTAGGGGTCGTTTGGGGCCTCATCAATCCCGACATGTTCGCAGGCGTCGCTGATACTCTTGAAGACGTTATGCAGGCATCGGTGCCCGGAATTATTGAAAATGTTCGAGTAGCTGAGATTGACCAAGGGACAAATCCATTTCGTGTTCTGAGCCTAAGGTCACTCCCAGACAGCCATGCCACGGACCTGGCGGAGGGTATGCGAGAGCACAGCTTGAAAACTAGGAGCAAGGAAGAGGCAGCTGCAGAGGATGAAGGCGGAGAAATCTATAATCTCGAATGCTCCTTTGCATACCACGCCAAACCGAGTGGGAGCACTTCTTCTTCCAAGGCAGAAAACATGCACATGATGCTAGTCTTTTACCTTGGCATCAAAGGCCTGTTCGGCGTGCCTCTTCCGATTTTCGCTGAACTCATAGAAGTCGTGGGCACCATCCGACTTCGCCTACAGCTTATTCCTCAGCCACCATTTGCGAAAACACTGACTTTCACCCTGATGGGCACTCCGCATGTTCGAGCAGGGTGCGTTCCAATGGTTAGACATGGGGTGAATATCTTAAACTTGCCTCTGATATCAAACTTTGTCAATTATGCAATTGGAGCTGCGGCAAGCATGTACGTCGCCCCCAAGTCTATGACGCTTGATCTGGCCCAGTTGCTGCAAGGTGACGATATCCTGAAGGATACATTGGCAATGGGTGTGCTGTGGATAAGGGTCCACCGTGCGACAGGCTTGAGCAAACAGGACAGGCGTGGAAGCCCTGGTGGAGGAAGCGATCCTTACATCAACATCTCATTCTCCAAATATGGCAAGCCCATGTATTGCACGAGGGTTATTTGCGACGATCTCAACCCCGTATGGGAGGAAGCAGCCGGTATATTGGTGACGCCAGAGGTTGTCAAGGCAAACGAACAGCTGAGCATCGAATTGTGGGATTCTGACCGAAGCACGGCGGACGACATAGTGGGCAAAGTTGAGCTGTCCATTCAGAAAATGATGCAACATCCGGGCAAAATGTATCACATCAATTCCAAGCTATGTGGCATGGATGCTGGATCAGAGATGCCAGGAGAGCTGCAGTGGGAGGTAGGATATTTCAGCAAGCCGCGCATGCGAAAGGAGCTTCGGACAGACGGCCAAGACGAGGGTCTTCCGGACAGTATGAAAGACCATCCAAAACTGCAGGACGAATCCGGAAACATCCTGAATGATGAGCAAGATGCTGTCATGCACACCCCGCCGGACCCTCTCTGGCCAAGCGGAATCTGCAGCATTGTTGTCCATCAGATCGTCAATCTGCAATTCGCAAGAATCAAGGGAACACTAGGGAACCGCAAAGGGCGTGAGTATGATCCTGCCAGAGAATACGGAGAAAACACGGACGAGGAAGGAAAAGATCTACCAAGCAGTTATTGCACAATCATGCTGAACGATGAATTGGTGAGTTCCGTCATCGAATACAATCCGTGGAAAAGCATCAAAATTGACATGCTATAACTAGGTGTATCGAACACGAGCGAAAGCTGTCTCCAGCAAGCCAATCTTCAATGCCGGGACCGAGCGATTCATCAGAGACTGGCGATCGGCCATCATCACGATTGCAGTTCGCGACCAGAGGTACCGTCAGCACGATCCAATTCTTGGCGTAGTCCCCCTGAAGTTGTCGGAAATCCTGCAGTCGCGATCCCAGTCGACAAGATGGTATCCGATTGATGGCGGGGTGGGCTTTGGCCGCGTTCGCGTGTCGTTGCTGTTCCGAAGCGTCGAGACTCGACTTCCCCGCCACCTGCTTGGCTGGGACGTTGGAACCTTCGAGCTCGTGTCCGACCGCATCGTCGCCAAGGACTTCAACCACAACTTCAAGATAAAGTTGCGAACTAGCGGAGCCTCCACCTCGATCTCTCGGTCCGCCTGCCACCGCCTGCAGGAAGGAGACGGTGTGTATGTCGATGTGGACCCCGAGTCAAAGCGCGACACTCGCCTGCCCGTGCAGCATCGTTTCAGGTCTGCCGTGGTCCTGGAGCTTCGCAGTTCCTCTACCACGGGGTATTCCGTCATTTGGCTGCAGGATATGATAGACAATGAGGACACTGCTCTTGATATACCCATCTGGACTACTAAAAACTCGCAGCGGCTAATCCAGAACTACATCACAGAAGATAATTGGGAACAAAAACGCAGTCCTGGTTTGGAGGACCTGACAATAGCGGGACGACTCCAGCTTTCGTGCCGTTTCGCTCCAGGTTTAAGCGATGCTCATGAGCGCCTTGTTTCCGACAACAATTCTCGGGAGACATACGAGACTTGGGAAGCTTGCGTCGCCGAAGGTGTGCGCTCGCGTCGGGTCACAGCAGAAGTCCCGGAGAACATCAAGCAGCTGCACGATAAATCCCTGATCAACGAAAGAGACGTCTTGCGCCACAACGCCGGAGACGAGGCCGAGGACGAGAAACAGAAATGGTACCAGGAGCATGGCCTTGACTGGTCCACCGCCTTTGGGGACAATCCGCATGCCCTTGCCGATTTCAGCCGAGCAACGGGCGACGAATCGGACAACGCTTCCTTCAACCCGCGGGCCCACGGCGCAAACAACGCAGGAGACGAAGATAACGACGAAAATCATCCGCATAACGGCAAAAGCGATCAAGAAAACCAGGCCGATCCCTCCTTACATACAGAGGAGGAGATGCAGGAACTTGAATCCATGACAACGGACACGAATTCCCACGGAAGCGATTTTGAAACGCGGGAAGATCGAAAGCGGCGGGTTGGCAATAAACAGAACAAACGGACTGAAAAGCGCAAGCTTCGTGGATCCATGCAATGGGCACCGGCTCGCAATGCGGCGTTCGTGAAGGATGAAGCTACCTTTGCCTTCAAGAAAATGAAAAACAAGGTTACTGGCGGCTTAACAGGACGGGAGCCACCCATTGAAACAGAAATCGGATAAGGATAGGCGAGTAATTGATTCGTTCAGCAGCATGGGTTTGTTCATTTTGATACCAACGATCTCCTTTTGAAATATTGTGGACCTTCAGCTTGCATTGCTTATCTATATTTTTAGCTTGATGGTAAACATAGTTTAAAAACACATACTTCATTTCCAAATCTCCCATACTACTTATCCATATATTGCGTATTGTGTCGAAATAAATAAAAGAAAATGGACGGTCTCTCCCACGGCCTAACCGCAATATACATGAGAATAGTGTTGAGCATTGCCCTCCGTACCCCTGGAGGCCAAATTAACGAACTGAAGAACATATATATTGAAAATTGATTCAGAGCTGCCACATGTGAGCCAGTAACTAATGAAATTGAAAACCGACAGCCGAGGAAAGGGGCCAGAACTTTGGAGTAAAAGCAACAGTAGGGAAAAGCAACAACAGTGAGGATGAGTAGAGCAGGTTCAACGGTGACGGGCATCTCAGAGCCACCCTTGATATTCTGTTCTAAAGTGAGTGGCGAAAAGCAACTCCAGCAGTAAACCCAACCGCAGCAGACACAAACCCGACTACCGCGGCCATGCTACCTATTCCTAGAGAGATACGAGAAGTGGCTAATTGCAATGTCAGCATTGTGAACCTGTTAACAAAAATAATGATAGCCTTACCTCCACCATGCTGGATCTCTTTGTCACTCTGAACTTCACTCATAAGTTCGTCCTCATCTGCGCTCTGTTGGACGAAAGTCACACGTCGAGCTTTCTTCCTTGGTGGCTGCTGGTCGGCATCTTCCACTTCAACTGTAAATCTATTGCTTGTCTCAGGATTTTGGAAAATGGCCCGCAACAGTTGTTCTATGTTTAATTGGACGTCGACTTTAGTGCCACCATTATCTACCTGCAACGGGTTTTCCTTTGCTGGAGGTTGAATATGCCTATGATTTGGTGACAGTAAGTTGTCCTGCGGACAAGGCGAGATATAATTGCAAGATGTATGCTGTGGATTTTCTGTAGCAGTAGAGAAAAGAGGGCCGGCTCCGTACCCGAGCTGAGGGTATGCTGCAAGATTAACAGGAACGTATCCAATGTTCATATTATATGCGAGCTGCGGGTTAGAAAAAGGATATGGACGTTTGTTATTCACGTTATTTGTGGGTTGCAGGTTTGAGATATACTGCAAATGTGGATTTTCAGGCTGAAACGATGGTTGGGGGTGGGGTTGAGGAAGATGGACTCCAATGCCAGTATCAGTTAATTGTTGTTCGTTTGGGGTAGAATGGGAAGGAGGGTGCCTGGATTTCACATCGGCTGGGACTTGTGGGTGCTGATTGGGGTAAGGGGAAAGATGCCCAGCAGCTGTACGGGCTGGTACTTGAACATGCGGGTTTGGACGAGGAGATCCTATGGTGGCACCAGTCGTGCGTTGCGTGTTCTCAACAGCTGGGACTTGTGGGAGCTGGTTGGGATGAGGAGATGGGCCCCCGATGTTCCCACGAGCAAGGGCTTGTAGTTGCGGATTGAGGTGAGGAGACGGATCCCTGGTGTTCCCACGAGCTAGGCCTTGTAGTTGCTTATTCGAATGAGGAGATGGGTCCCTGGTGTTCTCACGAGCTAGAGCTTGTAGTTGCTGATTGAGGTGAGGAGACAGACCTCTGATGTTCCCACGAGCCAGGGCTTGAAGTTGCTGGTAGAGATAAGGGGAAGGATGCCCAAGGTTTGTACTGGTTAGAACTTGTCCATTCAGGTTAGCATGAGGAAGAGGTGTCCCCATGTTGGCAGCAGTTGTATGCTGTGGATTTGGAATAGGGTAAAGAAGAGGATGTTTAATGTTCCCACCAGCTGGAGCTTGTAGATGCTGGTTGGGATGAGGGGAAGGAACCGCAATATTTGTGGCGGTTGGAAGTTGTATATGTTTATTAGGATGAGGAAGATTTCCGACGTCTATATCGTTGGTAGGCTGTGGGTTCGTTTTGGGACCGGCAGGACGATTATCATGATTGGTATGATCCGCCGATGGAAAATTTGCCTTGGGGTCGACTGGTGGATGTTGAGTAGTAGCATCATCTGCAGGCTGTATATTTGGTTTACATCCAGGAATATCTTCGAGGACGGCCGTAGGAACCATATCCATGGCGACTGGTTTTGTGTTTTGGTCTAAGCAACTATTCTCGTTGCTGATTCCGGTAGGATGGTTGTTCTCGATGTGGTCGTTGGCTTCGAGCTTTCTATCCGGGCAAACATGTGGATCACCTTTTCGATGCCGCTTTCGCCGTTCCTCTCTGTTGGGCTTCTTAGCTGTTCCAAAGAAATCGAAGGGAACATCCGGGTCCATATTGCAAGCTAGGTTCTTGTATCCTGGCGGCTTTACGGGTTTCATACGCATGTGCCGTTGATGTGCGGGGGTTCGTTTCCTGAACAATCACTTAGTTCTCCAGAGACAAAGACATATTTTGAGGATTAAGAAACAAACACATACGCTTGGATGTCGCGGTAGGTATATCGCCTCCTCCCCCCCGGAGATATCTGTACCGGCGTAGGAATAGAGGCTAGAGAGGATGGATAGGAGAAGAGCTTATCTTCGTCTGGGAACGGGCTTATTTCTCGACTTGGCTGGATGGAGCCTTCAACCTCTGTGCCAAACATGGCCCGCGCTTCTTCGTCGCGGCGCTCTAACTCGGATTCAGGCAAATCTTTTGCTAGAATCCATGGAATGGTTGGATCTTTAAAGGCCGCTATAGTCTCCCGCGCCGCTATGACAACTGGATCATTCTCATCAATCGGCGAGGGCGGCGTGTTTAGCGGGACTTCGTGGGTTTGTTGTTCTAATCGTTCGTTAACCCGTTGTACTCTCAGTTCCCTCCTTCGGATGTTCTCGAGTCGCCTATATAGAGACTCGGCATTAACACACTGTGGTAATCCATTGTCAGAGATAGGGGTCATCTTTCGTCTCCCGGGAGGGCAAACGGCGGCGTGAGGGATATTTTTGTGGCGGCAAAAATGGAGCAAGAAATTTTAAAACAAACAAGGACTGAAACAAGCGTGAAAAGGATTGTTGCTGGCGAATGAACTCATATATTGTCGCTGAGCGTTGCAACAGACAAGAACAGCCTGGAAGGTTGAGTTGACCCTCACCCGCCGCCCGTCCCCGCGCCCCCCCCTTTTGCTCAACCCAAAAAGGGAGCCTCATTAAGCGCCGCGGTTCCCTCCAATCATAATTGGAGATGGGGGCGCCAAGGAGGATCCAGCGGGACTAACCGCCCACCTTTGCTATAAATGGAAAGCTGACTAACTCAACTTGGCGAGTTAACTAGGCATCTAACTTCTGGCCCCTTCCTGAGAGTCACACAGATCCTCCAACTTCCTTTTTATCGACTCGGCGGTTAGGGCTGTTCTTCAATAGACAAGCAGTGAGAAAAAAGAACACGGCGGATGACTATAGTTAACACTGCAGCTCTTCTCTTTGGCCGGCCTTCTAAGAATACCAAATCCCTAGTTACGTATTCGCCTTTTCCCAACCCACCCGGTGCCATCGAATTCCATCCCATCAGATATCCACTACTCTGTGGAATCAGTAGCCGCCCATGCAGTCTGTCTACTCTTGGACCCCTTGCAGGTGGACCTAACATTTCCAACTACTGGCCTCGGACTTTCTTGGAATTCCCAGCCGGTGTCTTAACGCCTGGAGACACATATAGCCCGGTGTCCACTGCCTAGGCAACACTGGTCCGTCGTCATGGCTGATTTGAAACTACATGGTGCCAGGCGCCTGATGCCATTTCAAGTTGCAGCCACTGCCATGGAGATCTGCACAAACTTTAATGCGTCCAAGTCAAGCATAGTCTCGCAATTTTGAGCAGCTACCTAGCCAAAGTGACTGGGAACTGGTCTTCAACCCTTTGCTAAGCGCCTGGGGTCGTGTTAGCCCCATTCGCTGGAACCTCTTCCTTTAACCCGGCTATCTGGCTACGCCCCCAATGCTTCCTCGACGAGGTTGAAACATTTTACACTTCATGCGAACGAGAACCAGTGAAATGCGCCCACAACAGGGTTTACTCATACTGACGCTGGGCCAGAGCTCGTAGTCAACGACCTCGAGTTCTCTCTCATAATTCCTCAATAGCAAAAGGGTTATCTGATGTTTTATGTCTTCCTAAGCTCACAACTTGTCCTCCTGCGGGCAGGGCGAAAAGATTTCTCAGGGATAATTGGCCAGTCAATTGCTCCTAAGCACTGAGATTTGTTTCCCCTCTGCATGACACTTCGTCTTTCTCGCTACACAGGGTGCATGTTATGTGATTGGCCTGTCTCAGAGAAGCATGCCTTGGGTATGACCCTCTGGTTTGGCGTGTATTCTGATGGCTGCCTTGGAGTATAAATATACCTTAAACCCTCCCAAAAACATTGCTCTACCCCCCATATTTTGAAATAGTGGACCTAGCATGAACTCTCCTATTATCAAAAGCCACGGCTCCTTGTTACAACTGTATTCTGACATTCTTTTTGGCCTTGAAATAATTGCATTGTGCATCCTCGATTATTATGGATTCAGACCCGAAATACTTATCTGAGACGATCCTCACCCTCACGCCTTTGAATACAACAGCAATCGTTGCCGCTGGGTTACGTACTAATGCCGGTCGTACCCTACCGAAATCTCAGCTAAACGCCATCATCCTCACCGTTACCAACCCCCCCAAATCAAACAGGATCGGTTTTTCTTTCGGGTGTGCAAGCGACTGTGATGTCGTACTGCCCTCAGGCTCTGCTCGTCCGCTTCACTTTTGCATTACCATCAGTGCAGCCGGTATTCCACTTATCTCAAACAAAGTCACTGCTGGAACATATATCGGCAATCTTAAACTACGGGGTAGGGATATGTCACGAATTCTTCAAGACAATGTTGTTATACGGTGCGGAAAACTCAAATTCCAGGTTTCTATTCCTGAGCGGGGCGAGTATCAAACACGTTTTGCGAATTTGTTATCGAGGTATCTGCAATCTTTGAATCCACTTCTACCCCTAACTCAGGCGTCGATTCACTCCTCCCCAGGCATACGCTGTAAAACGATTGGGAAATATGTGATCGCCGACATCCACCTTGGATCTGGAGGTTTTGGAACTGTCGGCGAGCTGATCAATGGAGAAACTGGCATCGCCTTTGCGGGAAAGAAATTTAAGATAGTAGAAGGAGAGCGAAAGCGACTGGCATTCGCAGAAATAGAAATTCTCCGAAATCTCTCCCACGTAAGTCAAACTATACTGTCCACGCTACGAGGACTAATTGGAGGACTGATTATTTCTTGATATAGGATCATATTGTTAAATACGCCGATTCGTACTACGCAGAGGATTTGAAAGAACTATACTTGATTATGGAATACCTACCATATGGCAACCTGAAAAACTACAGAAACCTGACTATGGATAACATCATGACAGCATTGCGTCAGGTTCTTGAAGGCCTTCAATATATTCATGGAATGAGCATTATACACCGCGATATCAAACCAGAGAACATTGGGGTGGCATCGAGAAACCCTTTTAAGGTGAAATTACTTGATTTTGGGCTGGCTAGTCAAAAAGCAGTTGCGCAAGCCGAATATGGGACGTTCTACTACTTTGCGCCAGAAATATTATTGGAAAAGGAATACACTTGTGCTGTCGATATCTGGGCCCTAGGGATAACGGCGTTGGCGCTGATGGGAATATTTCCGTTTAAGGACGCAGATGAAATAATGGAAGCCCGGGAAACGGATACGGATCATCAAATTCTCTCGTATATGATTGCCATACATGCTAGTCTAACAGGCCTTGAGCTATCCCTTAACACATTCCTATTTGGAATGCTCAGCCTCGATAGCTCGGCTCGCTGGAAAGCCGGAAAATGCCTCAAAGAAATCAGATGTGTCCAATACAACGCCAACGCCGAAACCCTCCCACTCGATTGCTTTGAGCATGGTCCTTGCTCGGTTCTCGACTCAAGCCCCGCCAAGTCGGATGGCGATTCTTCACATTCAAGCGATGATGGCTCCGTTCAGCATACCATACTACCTGGGAACACCGCGGTCCGGAGGAACCTGCCGAATCTCATCTCCGCCAGTCAGAGAACCGAAGAAAGTGCCAGCCCTCAAATCGCTATCCCTCAAGATGTTATGAACACAACCGACATTTGGCCAGGACCGTGGCAGTTCACGCCAAGCAGCAACCAGGATTTTCTAGATAATAACATGTTTGAGTTTCTGAACAATGCTGGCCAGAGCATTCCTGTCCCGCAGTATCATGCGGCGAATGATTACAATGGGCTGAATAATGCAATGGCCTACACACTGGCTGACATCAATACGGAAAAGATTTCCAACCAACCCACCGGTCATTCTGAATTCCATGATGGCAATCCAACCCTCGCAACCACCGTCAGAAATGCTCTTCTTTTGGCACCCGGCAACAATCTCCCACAAGCCGATGGTCAATTACCCGCTAGAATCGATGAGAACCACACCTGTACATCTCACAATAACCAACCATTACTTGGTGTTGAGGAGAATGTCTGTTACCCGTTTTTCGACACTTTCGTGCCAGGTAATTTCTATCCATTGCCAGGGGGGAAATATCCTTATATACCTCAGAACAATACTGCACTAACTATCGATAATCAACGACTGATGACCTCAAATACTTCGTACCCATCACCAACTGGGACTGCTGGAAGTGCCCCTAATGCACATGGCAACGCTCACCGGTAACTTGCTTACTGATAGTGACCTGCCAGGTGTCAAGGCCAAAACAACTTCATGGGCCTTGGGTGTTTGCAGTTGCTGTTCCATTAACCTGGAATCTCAAAACACATTTATGAAACATAATATAGGTCCCCTTCTGAGTTGTGCTGATATGTCTTGCGTTTCTTGTTTAGTAAGTGTGAGTTTGTGATCTGTATGTACAAGTTGATTTCATATGTTGGTCTTTTGTCATTGCAAGAATGTGCATGCTCAGTGTATCCATTCATTGACATTCATTCTTCTACTCTCATTTGAAAAAATTTCTTGGTGTTTTGTCTTGAATGTCTTCTGCTTGATCATACGTTTCCTTGTTACAACTTGCACGCTTTGCTTGCTGTTCAACTGCTCTTCCATAGTGATTAGTTATATATATATCCAAGCACAATGAACACCATACGGAGTACAGTCCCTGAAATCACTTTATGAAATGATTTTAGCCAGCATAAAGAGATAATCTGTAGTTTGTTCTATTCTTCTGGTCCACCTTCCCCCTTTCTCGACGGTAAACTAGAGCAACCACTCAACATCGGATTAAGCCGTTTTTTCGCGCAAATGTATCGAACTACGGAGGTAGTTACTATAGCACGTTCCCATAGCTTCTTCCCGCCCATGTGAAATGATACGAGTCTTTCCTCAACCTGGTCTCCATACCCACGGCAGCTGCACCACAGGCAGCGTGGGAATTTCAGAGGATCTCGCTGCATGATTTAAAAAATAAAAATAAGAAAGAAAAAAAAAAAAATATCCCCGTTTCGGAATCAAGGCGGAAAGCCGATGGTCATTCCTCGGAAATGACGGAGATAGTTATCCAAAAACGAAAAAAGAAAAAAAAAGGCACGGTCGGTAAGCGCTATTGCAGAAAGAAAGAGAAAAAAAGACGTTGAAAGGAATTAAGGGAGAAGATATAGAAAGGGGGGGAAGATGCGGGTTCTCGGAGTTAAGCCGGGGGTGGTGATGTTTGTTTCTGGTTAAGCGCCCTTAACTAGTTGAAGCCCTGCCCGGACGCGTCACAAATCTTGACTAGTTACGGAGTAGTTAACTAGTTAAAGCTTGGGGGGAGGAGAGAAGAACTAAAAATAAAGCCGAACTAAACTGCTGCAAAAAACGGCATGCGTCGTGGTATTTTGATCTCCTTTGACATGGAATAGCTCTGGGATTCTCTTCTTTTTTTTTTGTCAAGGGACCAAAGATCCAAATTTATCTTGGAAAAAAAATGAGGCAACCATTGAAGAAGCAAACGGCCCATGTTCCTTTCGTTTGCATCAGGGCTGGCCGCTGCGAGCAATTCAACGATACCTTTTTTTCAACGAAATCCTAAACGAAAGGAGTTTCTGCCCGGTCGTAATATTGCCCCGTTCTACGCAGCTCCTTTTCTTTCTCTATATTGCGTTGTCGGAGCTTTCATGTCTTGTCTCGATGGTGCTGGGAAAATACGGACCATGGACGTATGATATGTGGTATGATGCACGTGGAGATCCGAACACGAAGCGCCTTGTCGCCGATATCGTTCGTTTCCTCCCCTGCTGGGCATGTTTTTTTTTTTTCTTCTCATGATTTATAAATAAGTATGTGACTACGCAGTACGTATGTAGAAACATACATACAGGAAGAGATGCATCCAGCAAGTAGAAGGAATCTTCTCGAAGGGGCGGGGGGTGACTGCTTCTTTGTTGGTTGGAAGCCACGGCAGCATGCGCGTGGTTTTTTGGCACTTTTGACTATGTAGGTAGTGTACACGTGGAGGAGGTTGTTTGTTGGTTCTAAGAGTGTGCCTCCGGCGAAGGTTGCTTTTCATGCATGGGATGGACTATCCATTGGTACGAGGTATGTATATGTGTGTGTATATGTGGAATGGGTTGGGTCGAGTGGTGGATATTTTTGCTTTGTTGGTGGAGTATTTTTTGCGTCTTCTATTATCTGTTCACGAGGGACGACCCATTGACATGCAGATACGTCCCGCGCCTTATGCGCATGCTGATAGTTTGGTTGAGCTTACCGTTGGGGCATGGGATGCCCAATGATGCATCTCGTGGAAGGGTGGTCAATGACAGGTTTAGGTTGCTTTTGGGTATCTCTGTATACACGTAGTGTTCGGACTGGGTTGATATTCAGAATGCCCAAGTCAAAATGGTAGAGAAACAAATGAGAAAAGGTAAGGCTGGACGAGAAGAAACTGTTAAAAGTCAAGGTTAGGAAACGAAACGTTTTTGCCATCCTGTGGTGGAAGTGTAGGAATGCCCTAGAAGAGAATGAACGAAAAATAAAAGAAACGAAGAAAAAGCCCAGCAGGAAAGACGCCATGACGACCGGTACATGCTCATTTTTGGTGGTATCAACCAGCAAGGAAAAAGAAGAAAACGAGTAAGTATGCTAAGGAATGCACCAAACAAAAGCCAGCGAAAGGCAAAAAAAAAGGTCTGATAGCAAGATATTAAACCGAGTAGATGGACTGTTGTAGATCCTGAACAGAGTATGAATAAAAAAAGATGTCGGGTTAAAAGAGAGATGCCTCATGACATTCATAAAACCATAAGGTTAAAAAAAAAGAACGAACTGCGCGACCTCTTCTAGGGCACAGTCATTCGCATTTCTGAAGAGTTGGTGCTCAATCTGAGCCTCGACGGAACCAGCACCGGCCTGGACGTTAGAGCGTTGACACCAACATCCTTCTCGCTGTCAATCCCTAGCGATAGTTGTGGCCCAGTGTCGCCCGTAGCCGCATTAAGCCTGTCATCCCCAGCGGGCTGCACCTGACCGTCCTTGATCGGGCCCAGAGTCCATCTCCATTGCCGTTGCCGTTTTCTGCGACTTCGAACAGGCGTGTGAGGCGTTTCGGGATCATCGTCATCATCATCACCTGCGCGGGGTGCTCGGTCGCGGAGCCCTGCAGCACGAATTTGCCTCGAGCTGCGAGTATACTTTTTGCGCTTACCCGGTGAGTGGGTGGTGGTGGTGGAGGTATTACTACTACCACCAACACGTTTTGCTTTGCGGGCAGACGAATTACTTTTTTCCGAAGCACCGGAAGATTCGGAGCTGTCTGATCCGGAGTCCTTATCCGACGAGGACGTGGAGGAATAGCTATACGAGGAATCCGAAGACGTGAGATCGGAGTGTCTGGCGACAAAACGTACGGTCTTGATTTCCTCGTCGATGGGGCACCGGTAGTTCACGCGCTTTGTGGCAGGGAAGAAGAGAGCTCGTCGCCCATTTCCGGGCCCTGTTGTCGCGGGCCCTGGAAGCGATGCGCGTCTGAGAGAAGATGAGGCGATGGGTGAATTGCGGAGGATGCCACGAATGCCGAGGGGTAGCTGGTAGGGAAGCTCATCGTGGCTGTGTCGGCATGGGTTGGCGAGTGGAACTTCCTGTTTCGAGGATGTGGAGGACGACTCATTTCTGGCGGCTGGGGCCGGTGAGGACGTACGTCGATATGGGTCATAGGCATTTCTGAAGGTGTTTCTGACGGTGGGAGAGTTTGTGCAAGCGGCGGGATGGTTCAGCGACAGGGCTGTCGTGGAGTTTCCGAACGAAACAGGCACACAGGAGGTTTGAAGCGACAGTTTTGGTCGTTTCTGTGTGGCATTGGTGTTGAGTATTGGAGCGGGAGGTATTGATGGTGCAGCGACGGCCAACATCGTGTTGGTAGTGGTGCTGACGGCGGTCGAGCTCTGCGGCTGTTTCTGTGTGACGGCGGTGGAGGGCGTGTTGGTCGAAGAAGAGAGCGATGAGGCACTGTCTGAGGAACGTGGGTCGGTGTTATGTAGATGAGGATGTTGTTGGCTCTTCATCGAAAGAGCAAGCATATTGAACAAAACAGAGATCCAGCCGGCGAGGGAGTTTAAAACTCCACACCCAAGTTCAGCGTCAGGGACCGAGAACGGCGGAGGCATATGAAATGCGTGCATGGAACCAAAGCTACATAGCAGTAGGAAGAGTTAAATATAGCATCGATTGACGGATCCATAGTGGCGGGCATTCGGAGCGGCAAAAATCTACTGCAAAGGAAGCATTGTTGGGCGTGTATATAAATATTCTGGAACAACCAGGTCTTTTCTGATTGAATATATTTTGTTTCAGTGAAATGCCCAAAGTAACCTAACTAATGAAGTATGACCCTGTCTGAAAGGCTCCTGGGAAGTCTGCAAGTGATTAGGTATAGAACTATGGAAATAGACAGACGGCGCATGGGGTGTGTGTGTGCGTAACTAGGGATGTCAAAACGGACAAGGGAGAATAATTCCTCAACAATTGGATTTTTCTTTTATTTTGAGACAAGTCCCTTGATTGGGGGAGGGAAGCTGGCCGTCGCAATAACAAAAAAAAAAATGATTTGAGATGCAGGATAAAAATAGCTGGGACGAAAAAGGAAAAGAAAAAGAAGAAAAAACAAACAGACTTTTGTCCTTGTGGTGGACACGGTTGTGGAGATGCAATCCACAAGCGGCCAAACATCGCAACAAGGGCTTCTGGCCAATCGTGGCTCGCTTGCACTGGCGGTCTCAGACCAGAGAAATGTGCGAGCTTGTGGTTGGTGCAACAAGCAGCGAACGAGTTGCTGTTGGTTCCTCTCACCGCTCACTAACGAGCAAAGTGGCCACCTGTCGAAGCGCTGACTGGATCACGAGCAAAAGTATAGCATATATTTTTAGTGACTGTGGGTTGGATTAATCCACTCGTTATTGGATCCCCTCTTCTAGGTAGTTATATTTTCCTTGGTCGAAAGAGTCAAAAACTGCTTCGTGCATTCTAGACTTCCCTTCCCCGTCTCAGCGGAGAAAGGCAGACCTCGCGTCGTAGGGCAAAAAAGAATCGAGCCGTTCGCTAGTGAACTATATCGAAGTCAGTTAAGAGTTGTGGTTTCGACCCAGGCGAAGCCGCCGTTGACTCGTTCCTCGTGCTCCGCGTGTGCTTTTTGTAGTGGTTAACACCGTACGACGAGGTGACTAACCCACCCCATCTCTCGGGGGCTCTCCCCCCTGCTCAAACAGACGGACTGGAGGTTCCGAGCACTCCAGTAGTGTGCCGATTGACGAATCGTGGAGAAATGCAGCCCATCACCAGTTCAAGTTCTCCGTACGATCGTAAATAAAGAAGTGTCCGAAATCACGCACCCGGTGGCGACCAATTCCGTTGTTCCGGACAGAAGCTAGTAGGGAGACAGACCTGTACGATGATGATCAACACATGCCGAAAATGTAATGGTGGACATTCCGGAATGGCATGCTGCAGGGTGATCCTCGTACTTCGGAAGACTAAGACTTTTTTGTGTTTCTTCCTTTTCCCTTCCCCCCCCCATGCTGTCCACGATATCACCAGAGGAAGGCGGGCAGGGAAGAAGGACTTGGCGCAAGGAGGTAACGTAACTAAACCACGCCCTGAAGGAAAAATGGAATCTCTTGCCATAAAATGCTTCAGGGCCTCCCACATCTTTTGCCACAACTCCAAGATGAAGACAGCGACGTGGAGAAAATCGGTTTGGATCTCATTTTTCAGCTTCCTTGTCATTAGTTAAAAGAGAGACAAATCGTGTTTGTTTCTAAAGATAACCTCAATCGAGAACGAAACAGCAAATCGGCTGACTAAAGCCGCCCTAAAAATTGAGCTAACCTTGTGGGGACTAGCCGGCTCGTTAGTTACACGTGCGCCACTAAAATGTTCCCGTCAACGCTAACCTCCATTAGTTAGTCATTCCTTGGTTGCCCCTCCTGAGTTGAAGGCACGAACTTTGCAGATATTAACTACGGACGAACATATAACCAGTACGGCTTTTGCTGAAGAATCTTTTTTTCATTTGCAATACTAAACACCTTCCACGCGTTGGTCTTCATCCGGATCGTGGAATCCTTCCAAATATGCCCTCCCTGTCAAGAGACACCAGGCCCAGATACCATCAATGACAACAACCGTGAAGAACGAAAAGACAAGACTCCCGCCGAACACCAGGCTGTGATATGTCCACGCATCCTTTGCATTCAAGTTTGCCACCTGGCAGACAATGGCCCACGGCAGAACGTAGAAGATGTTCGAAACTAGGGATTGGCCAAGATACCAGCGGGGCCTTGTAGCAAGGAGGATAGCAGCCAGCTGCGTCGAAGTTGCGTAAAACAGGTAGCACCTAGTTGAAACTTGAATGTCAGTGGGAAACTGATGCTGGATGGAGATACAAAAGAAACAGCAGGCTCCGTACCAATCAATTGTTTGCCACATGTGAGCTGTTATTTCCGAGACGGCTCGAGATCCGCTCAGGTAGTAGGCAAACGGCCGGCAGCCGAATATTCCGAGAAGTATGCAGAGCGGAATCTCGACCGAGAGAGCAACCGCTACGGATACCAGGGCTGGTCGCACGATTGCTAGGCGGCCGTCAGCAATCTTGTCACAGGGACGATGGTGGCAGGGCAACATTACTGAATAGGTCCTGCCGGGAGCATTTCGCTCGACGAACATCTACTCCAATTCTCTGCCTCCACTCCCCCCATGCATGGCCGATGAAGGTGAGCGACGTTGCCTCCAGTGCTTGTACTGGAACCATCACAAGCCCCCAGCGGATCGTATTGAATACACCCCACGCAGTCGCGTAATCTGAGCCCATTGATACGATTCCACTCACAAGCCACAGATATAAAGCGTTTCGAACTGCTGATTCGAGCAAGGTTTTGATACCTGGTCTCAATAGTACTTTCAACGTCCGAATACTAGAACTGGTCCAGATTTTGAACCGGACAGAGTCATCCTGCCGGCGCTGGGTGGAATACAGGAAGTAAACGACTCCAGACATCGCGGCGATCATATCGCATGTTAGACGAATGCTCGCTTGCAGGTTGACTGTAGGGCGGTGGCTGCCGACATGGAATTTCGAAATAATAAGGAGATCAAGAAGGATGTTTACAACAAACCTCGTCGAGCTAATCAACAGGGGAACATCAGGTTTATCCAACGCCCGTGTGGCATTCGAAACAGAAATCTCGATCGCAGAGGTCAGCGCAGAAAACCCACTGATCCGAACATAAGATATGCTGGCTTCGCGGACTGGGGTGGGGACAAAGGCTGAAGCAAACTGGTTGGCTGCTGAAGCAAAAATAATGCTCATGATCAGACCCAGGATAGCCTGGAAGACGATGAGCGTACGTGCTAGCTCAAGTCTGGACGCCAGCGACCGCGATGCCTTGTCCCCGATGATCACCCAGGCTGCGCGCGGAAGCCCTTCGTTGATAACCTCGGTCACTACGCCTATGTATGTGTACACATCAGTGGTGACAACCATTTTGGAATCAAGCTTTGCGATCCATAGTTTAGACAGGGTTCCATGCAAAGCTGGGAGAATAAACGCGGCGGCATTAAAGAGGAGCGCTCCTGTGTAACTACAGGCTTTGTGAGCATGGTCAGCTTTTCAAAGGCAGTCAAAAAATGATTACCTGCTCCGCGACCACCAGCGATCGACGCCCATTTCCTGCCACATGATTGCACTCGTATAGCTCCTCCAAGAAATCTATTAGACTGATAAGCGTTTTATGGTGCGTATATTCCTGCAACTTCTTCGATGATCAAAAGGCTCGCATAGTCAGGATGGAATGAACGCCAAAACAGCCAGGTTCTTTCCGTTTAAAATACCCTTTCTGGCAGTCATATCGAGTCAAAAATTGTGGCGTCTTTGTGGCCTCGCTAAAAAGACAGCCAGATCGTTCTGACGGCATGGGCCGTCCCGTAGTTTGGACGCAGATACCACGGTTCTAGAGCAGCGGGGAAGAAGTAGCCCCTCATTGGAGACGCAGAAAAGATGGTGGTTGACCGGCCAGTGACGATATTATCTCGACGTAGACTTCTGTTATTGAGACCAACAGCCCTTGGGAATGGTAGCCGTCTAGGTTTTTTTACGGACCAAAATGCTCACCATCTGTCGAATAGGTTTTCTCAATCAGATCAAGTGGTCATTTGAATGGTGATAATCCGGTTAGTTACACCATTTACAGTGCTGGTCCATTTTGATTCAGAAACCCGCGCTTCTCTATGTATGCAGGGCTTTAAATTAAAAACAAGCATTTGGGTAGTTACTTCTGTAGCTTGTAGTTGTACTCTCCACAGCTTCGAGCTTTCGCGGGGTTATTTGGCGGGCGCTTCTCGAGCTTTGCAATAGTGTCTCGAAAATCAGCAATGCAGCTTTGATTAGTCACGAGGGCCCTTGTTCGTCAGTGTTGCTATTGACGCTGGTTCTGATCCCAGTTCTTGTGCGATAAGAGAACCTTCCCCTGCCGATACTGTCTGCAAGGCCGCTGCGAAGTCATGAAATTATTCCAAAGCGGACGGTCTTGCATGAGGCCTTGCAGCGATGACGGTGTTTGATGGTCCAAACGGCATTTCGTGCATTAGCGCGGGCCGTGCCCCGAGTGGAATCCTTGGCGCTGAGTTTGGCGCTTGCGCCAAGCCTTCGCTGTGTGACGGTTGACTGACTGCCCAGCCAGTTCCTCTCTTGGATTTCCCCTCTCAAACCTCGCCATCCGTCCCATTCACGGACCAAACGAGTCACCCAACCTCCCCTGCCAACGACAACGACAACGACATAAACGATCCCGAGAGGGAAGATTGCACCTCTGCACGATTTCCACCCACACGCACACCCTACATACTGCTCTCCCCGTTGTTCTCTCCGTCCATGCCACATGTGTAACCAGAGGCCCGGAGTTGTCGCCGGACATGCGATGTTGGCTCGGTGACTCTCCTTCCGAAAACCCCGTACCGGCAAGGAATTCTACGTGGAGATCCTTGGAGGTCTTGAGATCAGATTGGCATGACAGAAATGACGTCGCTTCTCCGCCGGCAGGGAGATTTGCACAGGGATGACAGCAGGGTCATAATTCATTTCGTGAGCACACCCCCTCCCCTTTTATTCTTTGTTTTGGCGCACCTTGAAGTCGATCGCCTTTGCGCAAAGCTCTTTTAGCCCCCGACATTCCTTCTGTGGTGCCCCCCCGGCGAACTTGACGCTTTAGACCAGGAGATATTCCTGCATGTGGCCACGCCCCCTATCGCACCCCTTACCGTCTTGCGCAGGGAACGCAGATCCCGTCCTCTGCAAAACTCTTTTTCTGCCTGCACTCGTGTGAGACAGCAATTGACAGGATGTCTGACTGACAAGGTTCCTGGGTGTCCCAATCCATGTCAAGTGGATTGGAAATTTTCTCTGTTTCCGCTTTTTCTTGACAGGACTACGATTGTTTCTACGCAGCGGTTTTTGAAGCCGAAAATCCGGCCTTGAAGTCCCTTCCGCTCGCTGTGCAGCAAAAGCAAATCGTCGTGACTTGTAATTATGAAGCGCGCCGGCGAGGATTGCGGAAGCTTCAGCTTATTAAGGACGCGAAGAAGACCTGTCCTGATGTGGTCATAGTCCTTGGGGAAGATCTTACGAAGTTCCGCGATGCGTCAAAGACATTGCACTCCTTCCTGAGGAAGCATGTATGGGGAGACCGGGTAGAAAAATTGGGCTTTGATGAGGTGAGTAGCCACAATGCTGCAGTGCAGCGCTTCCTTTCAAATATCAAGATGAGCTGCTATGGCCAGCCATTATTCACTTACACCGAACGGATTACAGGTCTTTTTGGATGTGACATCGATGATAAACTATAATGTCAAGCTTCTAAATCGCTGTGATCTTCAGAATTCATTTTTTCATCTCGATGAAAATGATCCTATAGTGGGGTTTGAATTTGACGCTGCTGTGTTTTGCGGCCCCACTTACCCTTTGGAAGTGTGTTCAGACGGAGAAGAAGAGACAGGCGAAACACTGCTTGCTTCTTCACTTGGTGTAAAGTTGAGACTCGGCTCGCACCTGGCTAACTACCTTCGGCACCAGCTAGAGGAACATACCGGCTACACAGCCACAGTCGGTATCTCCACATCGAAGTTATTAGCCAAGCTTGTGGGAAATGTTAACAAGCCGCGGAGTCAAACGACGCTTATACCTCCCTATGTAAGAGGCGCCGATGGCGAAAGAAGCAACGTTGACAGCTTCCTCGGCCGCCATGAGATCGGCAAGATTCCTGGCATTGGGTTCAAGATGGCTAATCGGATTAGAGCACATGTACTTGGCCGGCAGTCTAATTCTGAGATATACCAAGGCTTAGCTGCCGCGGACACGGTCACTGTCGGTGATGTACTTTCATTTCCCACTATCGGCCCTTTGAAGCTGGACGAGATCCTGCGTGGTGGTGGCTGGCCAAAAGACATTGGCACGAAGATTTGGGGTCTGCTCAACGGGATTGATTACGCAGAGGTAACAGCGGGGAGAGCCATTCCCTCTCAAATCAGCATCGAAGACTCTTACGAACAGGTGGATAACATACAGACTGTGGGAACAAAACTACTTGCGCTAGCCTGCAGCCTCTTCCGTCGAATGCATGTCGATCTGACTCAGGACGGTGAAGACGAAAAGTATATCGCGATTGGCAGCAACGGCCAAGAGCACGGGAAAACTCTACTCAAAAAGAAGAGGAGGTGGTTGGCTCATCCAAGGACACTGCGCCTCTCAACGCGTTCACGTCTGCCACCATCATCAGACGCCAGCCATCCATTCAACAGCAACAGGATATCCAAATCATGCCCGATGCCCCAGTTTGTCTTCGCTTTTGATTACGATGTGGAAACATTGGCACAACGCCTCGTTGAAGAAACGGTCATCCCATTGTTTCGCCGACTGCATCCTGATACGTCTGGGTACAAACTCAACCTTATCAATATTGCCGTAACAAATATGATTGAATGTGCCGGCTCTGAAAGGAACGGTATGGGCCGAGACATTGGAAAAATGTTTCGAGACCGACATCATGGGACAACGCAGTCTTCGTACTTATCCCCAGTTCATGCAGACATGGTCCCTCTCAATGATAAGCCAGATGCCATGGATATCGAATATGGTATTGATACTACCATTCCGACTAACACGGATCATGGCTGTAGCGAAGAACACACACCTGATTGTATCATTGGTAACGAGGCAAAGGGTATTATTGTTGACGATGAATTGCATGGATGGGCGAGCGATGATGATGCCTTTGGTAGCGAAAACTCAGCCACTCCGTGTGACGAGTGCAAGCTGTGCGGCGCTTATATTCCCCGGTTTGCGTCCAAAGCACATGCGATATACCACACCGTGCAGCAATAACATCAGACGGCGGTTCGGCATTTACTGCAATGATCGGACCTAGATTCGGGTATTCTAGGGCCCCGGATAGATGCCACTTTTCAACTACTGTGATGTCGAGTATAGGTACGAGGGTCTTGGTTATTGGAATAATACCAGTTGGACATTGTTCATTGCTCGAAATTTAGTTAGGTTGTATTTATTACTCCATCGCTACCGTGCATTCTTTGCCAGACTGCTCAAACAGCAGTATGCCCATGGTTTTTGGACTGTATTCGGTCACAGATGGAAACGACTAAATTCGATGAATGCTGTAAATTAGGCCTATTAGCTTCGCAATTGAAGGGTGTCGATAAGCTTGGTTTGACTCCTGGAAAGTAACCGGGTTCCTACATGAGCTACCTGAGATTGCATCCGTTTGTCCCATGGAACCAGTCCATATCATATATGTAGGTGGTATTTGTTTCTCCAACAGGACGTATAATCCT
This sequence comes from Amauroascus niger, assembly GCA_001430945.1. Lineage (NCBI taxonomy): Eukaryota > Fungi > Ascomycota > Eurotiomycetes > Onygenales > Onygenaceae > Amauroascus > Amauroascus niger. The sequence goes on from LJPK01000541.1 coordinate 338,526, forward strand.
CTTCGCTGAAAGCGAGGATGGTGAAAAACGGCAAAAAACGGTAAAAACCCGTCCTCGAAACGGAGTAAGAAAAATATAAATAAAAGTAAAAATAAATAAATAAATAAATTTTGCACCCGAGGAGTCTTGAATTCCTTCAAATATAACTATTTGATACATGGAGTGCGTCACAGGTCGAGACAAGCCTTTTGTCCAGACACGCCATTTCCAAACCTGGAGGTAGGACGACAGTCCAAGCGTTGTACAGAGTACAAAGTAGTTATTTTTAAGAAATTCTGACGAAGCCACCATGCCAGAATCAGAGCGTTTGCTGTATTAACCTTTGGACATTTATTGGTGAGGCTGAAGTTTCCAAAGGGTTCGAGTCTGGCACGGCCAAGAGGCTCATTTGGCGCTCCGGGGGGGTCGGGAGTTTGTGTCTCATTATGCGCTGGACTTTTTGCCTTGGGGGGGGGGGACTTCGGAGAGAGGGAGAGACGGTGAGTGTTTTGGAACGACGCAGGTTAACTAGGTTGCCTCAAGAGTCTCGGAGCTTCTAAGAAAATTAAGTCGTTTGCTTTTTGCCTTCCATCACTTTGGAGTCGAAGTTGCATCTTTTTTCATCATTGAGGAACAAGTTAGAAGGTTATTTACTTCGTTAGTTAACCATCGGATAAACGACGAACTGGCAAGCAGAATTCCAAGGAAAGGAAAGGGTTTGTTGTCTTGCATGCCTGCGCCACAGTCCGCTCCGTCAGCATCCGTTTGAGGGGCGGGGATTATCTATCCTTTGCCCTACAGGCTACCGACCACGATCCACGCCTTGGGGGGGTTGTGTGACTGGCCAATGCAAGCGGAGAGATCTCGTCGCCAAGCGTATCACTTACGACACACAGGCTAGGGCCGCCTCGCCTGGAAAAAAGAGAGAGAGAAGAGAGAGAGAGAGAGGCATACAGTGATTGTATAGTTAAACAAACGGAGTGAGAGAGAAGGGAGAAAAAGAAAGGAAAGGAAAGAAAACGGAGGATCAGTGTTGAATACGGAGTGAGTAACTAGTTAGTGAACTACTCTTGTTCTCTTCACGGTGGGCATTCATCTTCTCTTGCTCGAATTCAAAGCCACTTCCCTCTCCCCCCAAGAGATCGCATCCGCTCCACAATCGCCGAGGGCTTAGCACTCCATAACGACCACCAGCTAAGAACCCGGCGGGCGTTAGTTGCCTACATTCTCTCTTGTCTTTCTCTCAACTCTCGTTTCCCCCCTCCAAACTCCGTCCTCTCGTTTAGGCGGCTTCTCATTTCTGAATTTATTAGTTATTGTTGTTGTTGTCCTTTTTCCTTTTCTTGTTCTAATCTATCTGAGATCCCTTTGATGCAGTCGATCGCTTCAAGACATCCTGCCAGTTTCTTCCAGCGCAAAGTGGAGCGGGCCAGCCGCTCCTCCGCTCCTCATCCTCATCCTCCTCCTTCTTCTCATACTCAAGGCACAGCCACCGCCTGGGACTCATCTGTCTGCGCGTTATGAGGTTCTCAAGCTATCTGGTTCCAGCGGTAGCCGGCCTAATATCTCTACTATCTGAGAATGTCTTCGGTATGTCCAACCCATTTGCTGCTGTCTGTCTGCCTGCCTGGGCCTGGTGTTTTTGAAATCTCGCTGACCACAACCCCGATTTCTTTTTTAGCACATGCCTTAAGAGACAGAATAAACTACATATCTCTCGTTGAAGATCCGCTGCTCCATACTCCATCACAGCGGGTGCATGCATTTTCAAATTTCGACGTCACATTTTCGCTCCACCAGAAGAATCAGCGGATAAAACTGAGCTTGGAACCAAATCATGACATTCTCGGGTATGAACCACAAATACACCTTGTCGGCGAGGATGGAGACACCCAGCAAATCCAATCCATCGATAGACATGAATACAAAGTCTTCAAGGGATGGGCCTATGTCGAGTCCGAGAGAGGCTGGGAGCGATCGGGCTGGGCACGGATTGTGGTCGTCGATGATGGAGAATTCCCTTTGTTCGAAGGCACTTTTAAAATAATGCACGATCATCATCATGTTATGCTACGATCCAACTACATGCGAACGAGACAGTCTTTGGACCCCTCCCTGGAAGATACAACGCAGGAGTACATGATTGTCTTCCGTGACTCCGATGTCGGTCGTGATATACATGCAAATCTCAAGCGTGGGTCGCCGATAGAACGCTCCTGCGGCGCCGACAGACTGAGTTTTAATTCGGACCCAGACCATCCACTGTTTCGCCCAGTAGAGAGGCGTGATCAAAGCAGTTGGGCTTCGATGCCGCTCGATTTCATGCTGGGCCTCGGCAAACGACAAAGCGACGTACCTGGTGGAAATCCCGGGGGGCCAATAAACATCGGAGACACAATTGGAAGCACCTTTGGCTGTCCCAAAACCAGAAAAGTCGCTTTAATCGGCGTCGCCGCCGACTGCGAATATACAAAGTCTTTTAATTCTTCCGTCCAGGCGGCCCAACGCAACATTGTTAATGTGGTAAACAGTGCATCTCAGGTCTACGAGGAGTCTTTTAATATCACCCTTGGTCTCAAGAAGGTGCAAGTTCTTCCTGGAGAATGCCCACCGACCCCGCCATCCTCTGCGCCATGGAACGCTGCATGTGGTGGAAATAACAGTCCTGGACCTGATATCAGCCAGAGATTGAATCTCTTCTCTGCTTGGAGAGGGGATCAGAAAGACGATAATGCATTTTGGATGCTGATGACAACCTGCAATTCGGGACCTGAGGTTGGCCTGGCCTGGTTGGCCCAGGTATGTATCAACACCGCTACCCAACAGTCCGATGCCAGCAATAATACAACGCAATCGGTGAGCAGCACCGGTGTTGTTGTGCGGACTCCACAAGAATGGCAAGTTTTTGCACACGAAGCAGGCCATATCTTTGGAGCAGTTCATGATTGTGACACCGAACTCTGTCAGTCGCCAAGGAACGTTGCCAGATCTCGTTGTTGCCCCTTTTCGACCAACACGTGTGACGCAGATGGCAGATTTATAATGAACCCAACTTCGGGAAGAGGCATCACTGATTTTTCTCCATGTACAATTGGCCAAGTTTGCACTGCAATGGGTCGAAACGTCATTCGGACCAACTGCCTAACAAACAACCGAAATGTTGTGACTTATGCCGGCAGCGAGTGTGGTAATGGCATTGTCGAAGAAGGCGAAGACTGTGACTGCGGCGGCGATGAACTATGCGGAAACAACAACTGTTGTGACCCCAAGACCTGCAAATTTCGTAGTGGCGCTGTCTGCGATGATTCAAACGAGGAGTGCTGCAGAGGTTGCCAATTTGCATCAGCAAATACTGTTTGCCGGCCTGGCACAGGTCCTTGTGACCCTGAGGAAAGATGTACGGGTAAAAATGCCCTATGTCCAGACGACGGCCACAGGAAAGACGGCGAAAAATGCGGGGACGGCCTTGCGTGTGCCAGTGGGCAGTGCACCAGCAGAGATATGCAATGTCAAATCTCGATGGGCGGCAAACTGGGACTCAATGAAACGACAGCATGCGATTCTTCGAGTTGCTCACTGAGATGCACTTCACCCTCTGGTGGCTGTTTTGTTGGAATGCAATACTTCTTGGATGGGACTCCATGCGTTGCGGGTGGATCATGTAAAAATGTAAGTCCACAGTTCATGCACCCTGCACACAGCTCTTTTTTGGTAGATATTTCTGATACTCACACTTGCCTTTAGGGAGTCTGTACTGGAAGTTCTTTTGGAAAAGAAATAAAGTCTTGGATCGACAGGAACAAGAACCTTGTCATCGGTCTCGCAGCTGGTCTTGGTGGCCTTCTCGTTCTTTGCATCCTCGGCTGCATCGTTAGTCGCTGTCGAAGACGAAGACCGAAGAATCGGAAAATGGCACCTATAAATGAGAGAAGCGCACCTGATATGTGGACGAGCTCAGTACCACCTAATCAGTATACGCGTGGTCCTCCACGGCCTCCACCACAAAACATACCCCCAGTATATCCGCCGCCACCGGCGTACTCGCAAAATTATGCACGTGGAGGCCTTGCTTCACCTCGATATGCCTGATTTTCCATGCTGAACCATGTTATGACTGTATGAAAAAAAAAATGTTTCCTATTTCCTCTACATGTCCCATTTCTGACTTGGTGGCGGCGATATTCTCATTTTCAACGACATAATTTTCACTCTTACCTGCTACATACACTTCCTCCCATTCGGCGCTCATTCACGCCTGGCATATACATTCTTCCTACCATGCTTCCTCCCTATCTCTTCGATCATCTTCTCCCTTTGGCATCTGGATATAAAAGGGATCAACTGTTCCATTCCATTTCCTACAGCGATACATTGTTCTTTGCTTTTCTTCTTTCTTAGCCCAACACGGTGGATAATATGGCCAAAACATGGAACAAGATTGGGTGATTTGACTCTACTTTTACGTGCCATGGCATCATCTCTTGATTGCATTTTTTTGCATGGGAATTGGGACCCTTTGTGTTTTTGTTGGAGGTATGGTTTTTGCCTCTGATATTTTGTCATTTTCTTTTTTGGTTTTTGAAATGACGAGTCTTTTGATCAGTCTACGGGTCAATGGAGACCGTCACGCATTTTTGTCTTGATTTTTGAAAGTGAGATATATGGAATGTGCACAATAGATACCTCTATATATATATGGGTTGGCCGCACGTATGGGAGAAACTTGCGGTACAGTTAAAATGGCATTGGTCTTGGAAAAGGATCTATTCATCGTTGTTGGCCTTTTTCCATATCAGCCCAATGTGTGCGTGGGGTTTCTAAACCACTCATGCATCTTCGGGACTCGAAGCAGCCGATGAAATCCGAAAGGACGGGGGCAAACAAAGGCATTGCGGTGCAGTAGAAGTGGAATGCGAAAACAGCAGTGAGACAAAAACAGCCAGCTTCACACATCTCTACACTCCTCTAACACCAAAAGAAAAAGAGATCTCGATAAAAGAAACATCGCTAAATAGGGAAATAAAGAAATTTCATCCAAAACAAGGCAAAAATACCTTCTAAAAAAAGCCCCTCTCGTGCAAAAGCTGATCGTCGTCCAACTCTTCTTCATTGAAACACGCGCGTAGACGGGCACCAATAGAGTATCAAAAACTGAGATAAATGGGTTGCTTTTGACCTTCGATCCGGTAAGCTGAAGTTCCCAGTCAAAGCAACCCGCCCCAAAACCCGTGCCCATCTCATTTTCTCAGAACTCGATATAAAAAAAAACAAATCATTGCAAACAAATCCCCACAAACCCTTCCCTCGTCACTCCACCCACACCTTCAAGGTCAAATTCCTCGATCATCGCCCTCAGCTCCTCCTCTTCCAGCCCCGTCTCGCCAAGCTCCCTAGCCACTCTCCGCAAGTCCTCGAGGTCGATGTACCCCTTGGCGCCTTCGTCGAAGAGCTCAAACGCACGAAGTATCTCTTCGCGAGGGTCTCGTTCGAGGATCTTGCGTGCTGTGATGGTTTGGAAGGAGGAGAGGGGCATGAGGAGCGCGGACGGGTGTTGTGGAGGTTGTTGTTGCTGCTGCTGCTGAGTGGGCTGGGGTTGGCGTGATTGTGGGGGTTGGTTGGGCTGGTTTGGGGCTGCGGCGGCGGTGGGTCGGGGGACGCCGTAGGTTGTGAGGAGGGAGATGAGGTCTGGTTTGGAGAGGGTGAAGCCTAGAGCGCGGAGGGCGACGCGGAGTTCGTGGTAGTCGAGGTGGCGGTCGCGATCAAGGTCGAAAAGGGTGAACTGTTTGGTTTTTGTAATTTGTTAGGTTAGTTTCTTCTTCTTGGATGTGTTTTTTTTTTCTTTCTTTTCTTTTCTTTCGGAAGAGAAGCTAGAGGGATGAGGTTTTCCATACAGCTTCGTTGATCTCCTCTCTTTGCTCTTCTGAAAGCTCACTTAGAGGGTTGTTATTCGCGTTGTTGGCGGCACCACTTAACCCGCCCGATGCATTTCCCTGATGCGATTGTCCACCGTGTTGCTGCGCACCATGGCCCTGCATCATCGTCGGCCCATGCATCGATGCTTTTCCAAGTCCCAAATTCGCACCGCCGGCCGAATTTTCAGCGCCAAAATCTCCGGCTCTGTCTCGTCGGGATAACGCTGAAGATCCGAAAGGTAAAGGATTTGGGTTAAGACTTGAGCGGTCAGGGAGCTTGCTGGCTGCGTAGGAGGATCGCGGTGGGAAGGACGGATGAGCAGAAGAAGATGCCATGATCTTTTTTCTTCTGTTAGCTTTCTCCTGCGGGCTGATGGAGACGCGCCGTGCGAGCGGTTGGTATGTTTGATTCTGGCGAACCGGGCTTGGACGAACTTCGCGGTGAGGAGACTTGTGGTTGTCAGAGGAGTCTAGTTGGGTTAAATAAAATGAGGATTGCTTCGATGGCTTAACTAACTGATTAAGAAAGCGACAAGTGAGCAATACCCAGTTTACAACCCGAAAATAAAAGGAGATCCGGCTCCTTCGCGCGCACACTCTTCCTCCTCAGTTCGTTAAGCAACGCGACCAAAGAAGAAACGAGACTCAATCCCTCCAACCTACGATGCGTCCGATCTAACCCCTTTCAGGTTTAGTTCTGTTAGTGCTGACAAGCAAACAGACTAGAACCATTTGGGACTAGTCCGACCCTACTGATAGGTGGGATGGGATTGAGCCTCTGAACTTGCTGCTTTGAGAGTGAGGATATGAGATGGAAGATATAAGAGGACCCTATGTGCCCTGCATAGTTACATATCAGGCAGGCAATGAGGTGTGTGAATTGAGCCAAGTTCTAGGGACACCCTGCTAGCCATCTCTTCACATTAGCAAACAACAAATCCCCCACTCTCCAACTGTACATACTCCGCAATAGAATATCTTGAAGGACTATTTATCGTAATTTTGCATAGAGGCCACGCACGTTGATTGCCTTCCTTTAAATCAGCTTCCACACCTCAAGCCATCATCCATCCAGCATGCAATCACTGAAGAGAATGAACTCTGAAAAGAACAATAGTCCCAGACTGTCACCTGTTCACTTCCAGCGTCCCATAGACAAGCGTTGAAACCAATAAACGTATTAGAATACACTGGTGATAAATGTGAAACCGCCTTCTAACACCACACAGATTGCAAAAATAACAAAAACGGATATAAAAAAAAATGAATAGAAGGAAACACCCTTTAACACCAGTGAGCTCAGTCGTACCAATTGAAAATGAAAAGACAGAGAAGCGGCAATGGGGAGTAGTGGGATAAAAAAAGGCCTGATTCTTTTTATGGAAATCGGGTCCCAAGACGTGCATTGGTGGTTTCTGGAAGTTGGGGACTTTTTATTAATACGTAGCGTGTCGCGAAAGTAAGCAAATAAACGAGTAATACATCAAAAGCTCAATGCCGAACATTTATCGTCTCTCGCGCTGCTCACGCTGCTCAAGGGACTCCAGGTGGCTTGGGGTCACAAGGGGGTTGCTGCTGATACTGTTGTTGTTGCTGCTGGGTCATCGCAGCATACCACATGGTCACGAAATTCTCATAACCGCCATACATGGCGTAAGGATCGGCGCTTTCAGTTCCGCCCGCTGCTGGAGCCGCTGGCGGTGGAGGTTGTGATGGCGTGTTCTGATCGTGAGGATAACTCCGGAATTGGGGTTGCGAATATCGATCGCCGAATCCATCATCGCGTCTTGTTTGAGACCGGGATTTCTTGAAGATTTGAGGTCAGTGGCTAGTACAGAACACGCTAACCGTGAAGACTTACGAAAATATCGACCTTCTCCATAATGCTCCTCTTCATCTGGTCAATGGCTTGCTTTGATCCTATCATGACAACTTCTCGGTCAACCTCGCGACCAACTGCTGGCTTTATGTTGACTTTGCATCCGGTAACGGTTTGCAATTCCTTAATGGTATCACCGCCTAATAGTACGAAGGTCAGCATTGGGGCTTGTGGTCAGAATTTGGAAGCAGCGCAGACCTTTTCCAATAATCATCCCCACTGCTTCTTTAGGAATAAAAATGCTATCATCAGATGCCGGGACACCTGTATCTCTCTCAGGCGCAAACGCTCGTGGTTCACGTTGTGGTGGAGCGCCGACCTGACGGGAGTCGGTTTCTACGACTTCCAATATAAGGTCCTTTGCTCGTTGAATTGCTCTCGCTGGCCCACTCAAGTTGACGGGCCGAAGGCCATTGAGGCTCTTATCTTCAGGCGCAATAACCACGTGACATCCGCTACGATCTTGAAGGTCCTTGATTGTCTCACCACCGCGGCCAATAATGAGCCCTACAGTCCGATCCGGGACCATCATCTGTGTTGTCGAATTCTCATCTTCTCCATAGCCAGGCTGCCTGGCAGGTGTTTCCTGCTGGCTTCGAGGTGCAAAGCGCTCCGTCGAAGCCATTGCGCCTCGTGCAGCGTTATTTTCACTGATCATACGAAAGATTTCTGCTTTAGCATCATTCCGTGCGGCTCTATTTCCCGAGATTTTGCAGGGTCTGATGTTGATATTCGACTCAGGGCTATCCAAGAACTGTATCCGCGTCCCGGTGTCCGACTCGATTCTTCGCAAGTTGTCTCCTTGACGACCAATAATCAATCCAACAAGTTTGGAATCTATGTTTATAGTTTCGGCATCCCCATCCACTGCAGCCGCTCTTCTCGCTGGGGGCGACCGCTCCCCTGCACCCCGAAAGGGCCTGCCCGGCTGGGGATGGGGTTCCATTCCTCGGGCGGAGGGGCGAGGAGAGAAAGACCGTTCTCTCACGTAGGCACGATCATTTCCGCGTCTGTCGCCGCGGCGTTCATCACGGTAAGGATTGTTATTGTCTCGGAAGACTTCACGCGCGACCCGTGGTGGTGTTCTTGAAGGCGAGCGCGAGCGATGGTACGACCTGGAGTCGCGTCTTGGATCCGCACCTCTTTGGTCTGAAAACCAAGAAACCAAATTAGAAAAAAAAGAACATATATAAAAAAAAAAAACCCAGTTACTCCATCTAGGCGCACAGTAGAAAAACGGAGGTTAATACCGTATGCAACTCCTTTCTCCGCTGCGATACCGCGAGCTTTGGCAATCGCATCAGCGATGCTGACTGGCCCAGCATGACCCGGTTTGACACTGCTAAGATCGACACTTCCTGTGTTGTCAGGAGGCGGTAAGGAGAAGCCAGCTTGGTTCACGAGCGAAGCTGAACTCGGAATCGAGCCCGGAAACGGGCCTGCAGCTAAACTGCCCGGTTGTGCGGCAGCTAAACAAGATAGATGAGCAAAGAGTTACCGCAGTAATAAAGAAATTTCAAATTTTTTTTTTTCAAAAAGTAAGTAGATCAGAGGAATTGGACGGGCCGACGTATCGACCATCTGCACGTGCACTCACCTAGAGCTGCTAGGATCTGGGAGATATTCTGCTGGTCGGCCATGGTGTGGAAATGTCTCGCTTCTCTGGCGTCGAAGAAGGCGATACAATCTCTGGGAAACTGGGGAGGCGAGCAGTACGGACAAGAATGACCATATAAAAACCAAAAGTAAGAGAGTCCACGAGAGAATCAAGAACTGGAACACACACGCAATGCAAATCGCTCCATTACAGAAGAACGCAGGATAAAGCTTGGATACGGCGCACAGCAGCTGGAGAAAGTAAAGTATTCAGATAGCTCTGGAAGAGAAAAAAAAGAACACGCCCGTCAAGGCTGGGGGTTTGTTTGCGAGAGGTGCTTTCGTTCCAGCTTTTTGCAGATTTTCGAGCCGCGAAAACCAGGCAGCTCAAAAGGGTTTAGTGGCGCCCTTCTTATCGATCCCCCCATTCCCCGCATTTATTCACCACTTGTGCATATAGTTAAAAGAACGGCTTTGTGAACAAACAATGGCTCTTCCCATCAGACAAAATTCTGCAAGTTAAGATCTAGATGAAGCGTCCAGCAAATTATTCACTTTAGATGTCACATTGGACGAATACCAAACCTTCAAAAGCCCATTGGATACAGTCTAAACTATCTATCTACCTTCTTTGTGCCCCGTTGAGATTGGATCCGGGTGACGGTGGTTTAGTTATCGGACGATGTACTTTTGCAACCCTCGCAATCGCCTTTTGGCCTCTTCCAGGTCCGCATCTGGCTTGCAAACTGAGAACCGGATCCAGTCTTCTCCAATAGGCGCATTGGAATCTGTGTAGAACTCCGTGGGTGGGATGGTCCCCACGCCAACCTCCATTGCTAGGAACCAAAACAACTTGAAGTCCCGAGGGCGACTTGCAATGTGCGGTGGAAATGAATAATCCTCAGGGACCTTCACTGAGGCCATGTTTGCCAGCACAAAGTATCCACCGTCTGGGTCGGTGTACTATAAGCGGATTCTGTTAGAAAGGACGTCGATTGTAAAATCTCAAAAAAAAAAGGAAATGATATTTCACCTACCGGCATACCCAATTCATCAAATATTTCGCAGAATCTCTCGATTTTCCCGCGCATTTCTTTCCTGCTTTGTTCCCAAAACCCGAGTCCATCTGCCTTCTCGAATCCAATCGCGGCAGCAGCTTGAAGAGGAGCGACGCTGCTATAGCAGATGCGCGTATGTGCGGCAGCGACGTATTTAATGAGATGCTCAGGCCCAATGAGATATCCGACGCGCCAACCAGTCGCGTAGAAATTCTTGCCCACGGAGCCCACTGTGAGGGTGCGCTCGGCAATCTGGGGTGAGAGAGTTGCAATACGGGTGAACGGAACGTAGTACAAGCGATCGTAAACCTCATCAGAGACAATAATGCTGTTGTACTTTGTGCAGAGATCGGCAATTCTCCCTAGTTCTTGAGGAGATAGGACCTTACCCACAGGGTTATGCCTTGTGACACATCGTTAGTACGCCAACATACTAAAATCGACGAGTGCTTGACCTTACGGTGAGTTCAGGACCTAAAATTGCCCTTGGTTAGTCGTAGTAAAGGCAAGGTAGATCAGTATGGCTCCGAATCTTACTATCATTCTAGTTTTGTCATTGAAGGCCTTTTCAAGTTCGTCGAAATCGATGTACCATTCGGATGCCTTCGTTTTCCTCTTTGCACCGTCTTTTGGAGGATGCAAGGGCACGTATCTGATAACACCACCTGCCATTTCTATGTTGCTAATATACCTATGGAGCTCGTTAGCAAAAGAATCCGCCAAGCCATCACAAATAGAGTGTATGGAGTATTCACTGATCAAAGAATGGTTCGAAAATAATGACTTCGTCACCAGGTTCTACGAAGCCCATAAACGCGCTGAGCATGCCTAGAATACGGATGAATCATGTCTGTAATGTTCACGGAATGACAATGGAAGTGCTACCTTCATTAGCTCCACTGGTAACCACTACTTCGGTTTCGGGATTGATTTGTTTCCCAAAAAAGGGAGAGTAGGCGGAAGCAAGGGCTTTCTTCAGCCGTGGATTTCCCTAACCAAAAAATTTCGTGTCAGTCCATGTCAAGGCACAAATACATGGAGAGAGGGATGTACCGTTGTCGGGGCATATTGGTTTGACACCACCTTGTCAAGTTCTTCCTTTGCAGCATCGAGGATAAATTCAGGAGGGTTATATCCACTAAGAAAACGATAAATTTAGTATCTCTATAACACAAAAGGACGAAGCCCAAAACTCACAAGAAACCTTGTCCCATGTTCACGATAGGCTGAACCGGGGAGACCGTGGCGGCTTCCCGCGCAATGGACCTGCATAGAAAACGATATAAGATTCAGGTGACTCGCAAGCCGGCAGACAATAAGATTGTATGTACCAAACATCTTGCCGCTGACCCGCAACCCTCTTCGCAGGCCGAAAAGGGTCAGAGTTCGTTGGTGTGGATGACATTTTTCTCACACTCCAGGAGAAACTGCCAGCGGAAACGAGCGGAGGTCCCGTGCAGGCTGGTCTTACAACCCCGCAGCTTGATAATATGCGTGTTGCAGAGTAGAATGAGGACCTGTGGGAGATGCGCATGAGGGAGGATAGAGAGGTGGAAAGGCAATGTCTTTGGGGTGAATGGTGGGTTGGGCAAACCCCTCAAAGCGATCTGCTGGCTTCTCGGAATTAATTCGTTAAGTTAACTAGTTAGTTACGCTTCTCTTCGACGGTCATGCGTTTGGTAAACCTCCCCCGGAAGAAGCCAGCTCAATGTCCAGTGTTGCCCTCACTACTCACTTCTGCTCCCTTCCGTTGGCATGCGGGGAGGTTCATTCGATGGCCGATGATCGGAGTTGAGTCGCGGAATTGCCGAAAAGAATGCCCCACAGCTGCGCTCTGTGATTGGTTGCCTGACAAGTTCAGCTTGTTTCCCCCTGCAACTTTATTTTGATAGCTTTTTGTGAATTTCAACTGGGTTATCAACCGCCTCTCCCTTTCTAACATCTTTCTCGCACATACATGGGACTATCAGCCTTGATTCTCGCACAGATACTATGTCATTTGAGTGTCCCATTTGTGGGAAACCCGTGAAGCAAAACCAGATCAACTCCCACATAGATTCTGCTTGCAAAGACTTCGTGGAGAGTGAAGCTTCCTCCCAGAGCACAGCCCCCTTTTCCGATTTCTTCCAACCCCCGTCGAAGAAGCCAGCTTCCAAATCGTTACCGAAACCAAATGGCGCCCGAGCTCCCAATCACTCCTTACAAGGGGCAAAGCGGACACTGCCTACGGAAGAACGAGGGACAGACCTAACCCCGACCCCTGCCAGTGGCACCGCTGAAGCTGCAACCCATCCGGTCCACAATCCTGAGCCGGTCGTCAAAAAACTGAGAGTGTCAAACGCCTTTGAAAGGGCAGCTCCACTTGCCGAACGTATGCGTCCACGAACACTGGATGAAGTTTGCGGACAAGAACTCGTGGGGAATAACGGAATACTTCGCGGTCTTATCGAAGCAGACCGTGTGCCGAGTATGATCTTATGGGGTGGAGCGGGGACGGGCAAAACAACCATTGCAAGGGTAATAGCCACGATGGTGGGGAGCCGTTTTGTGGAAATCAACAGCACAAGCTCAGGCGTGGCCGAGTGCAAGAAGATCTTCTCAGAGGCGAGGAATGAATTGAGCCTAACAGGGAGAAAGACGATAATCTTCTGTGATGAGATCCATCGCTTCTCCAAATCGCAACAAGACGTGTTCCTTGGTCCTGTGGAAAATGGTCAAGTGACTCTCATCGGCGCTACCACCGAGAATCCCTCTTTCAAGATTCAAAACGCGTTACTGTCACGTTGTCGGACTTTTACTCTATCGAAATTATCAGACGGTGACATCATTTCTATTCTCAATCGTGCACTAGAGGTTGAAGGTCCAAATTATTCACCAACTGACCTGGTTGATGGAGAGTTGATTGGATATCTCGCTGCCTTTGCCGACGGTGATGCTCGGACGTCACTCAATTTATTGGAGCTGGCGATGGATTTGTCTAAGCGAGCGGGCATGACCAAAAGCGAACTAAAGAAGGGCCTAACCCGAACATTGGTTTACGACCGCGCAGGGGATCAACACTATGACACCATATCTGCTTTTCATAAATCGATCCGGGGCAGTGATCCGGACGCCGCTCTATATTACCTCGCGCGGATGATCCAATCGGGAGAAGATCCATTATACATTGCTCGACGACTGATCGTCGTTGCTTCCGAAGATGTTGGCCTTGCAGATAACTCAATGTTACCGCTTGCCACCGCCGCGTACACAGCAGTGGAGAAGATTGGTCTCCCAGAGGCTCGGATAAACCTTGCCCATGCGACAGTCGCATTAGCCTTGTCAAAAAAGAGCACGAGGGCCTACCGAGGATTAGGCAACGCGGTTGCGGCTCTGCAAGAACCTGGCATTGCAGGGTTGCCAGTTCCGATCCACCTGCGGAATGCGCCCACGAGACTCATGAAGGAGCTGGGGTATGGTGCAGAATACAAGTACAACCCGGACTACCTAGATGGGAAGGTTGCTCAAACCTACCTGCCAAATAAACTACATGGTCGCCGGTTTCTTGAAGATCGCGATCTTGGGACCGGTGTTGATCCTGACCTGCGTGAATCGTAACAAATGATGTATATGCGATGATGTCAATACTAAGCCCGAGAAATCTCCATCGCTCTCCGCGAGATGGTTGACATTGACATGAACTCCACCGGGCTGTTATTGGACACTACGCACCCCAGATTCTATAATCTAGTGGACGGGAAGACTCAAACTGGTTAAGCTCTTCGGTGGATTTGTGCATAGAGCTAAAGAGCCCTTGTATATCCGTGACCTCAACGCAAGCACATCCCAGCGTGAAGGTAGGATGCCTGATCATCTGCGCATAAACTGGCCCAGCACGTCGAATCAAAACTCCGCTGAAGCTGTTAAAAGTCTACGTATGTGCGGCATACCAACCACACTATTGGAAAAATGACGCTGAAAAGGAGTGAGCCTTACGGATGGAAGAGCTGTGCCCCTTTCCCCTGTGACGTCACCGATGGTATGAAGTCATGTGTTTTCTGAGTGTCTCACCCAACGGGAATTCTGCCACCGCCTTGCCCACCGCCTTGCCCCCAACAACCATGCCCACCTGAGCCGCAGCAACGCTATGCCTCATTCGCGTCGGGAAAGTCAATTGCCGCCAATGATGGGCCAGCACGATGCGGATGCGCCGTTGACGAAATCGCTGGCTTCGACAGGGATTGCGCCGCTACTGAACTCAACTCATCACTGTCGCTGACGTTGGAGCACCCTTAAATCACCCTCTTCCTTCTTCTTTATTTCCCGTTCTGCCCTTTTTCTGTTGACATGTCCTGTGCCTTCAATTCAAGCCTTCGCCCGGCCCAGGACGGTGATGCGAGCAGGCATCATATTTCAAGGAACCACCTGGCTTGCAACCAAACCCGTTTTGTCGATCAGTCCATTGCCGTCCTATGAACGATGGAGAACCTTCAGCACCTGCGTCGCTCCGACCAACGAGACCGGCCCGCAACGCATCTGATATCGGCGTCGCCCGGTCACTCTTACTTTGAGGTACCCAATCTTGAAAATGCAAAAGTTGTGAGGTTTATGCTAGCATTGCTGAGCGGCTGACAATGGGCTTCTGCTTGAAGCATTCCCATGCCCCGCACCTCTGTGCTCCTTTGTCGGAGGACCAGCCAACCTTTCCGCACAATCCAGATTACACAGTAGCCCAGAATGCTATATCGTCACAACCTTTCCACCTGTTCGAAGATGATGGGAGATTCTACCATTATGCCCACACGGACAATTCACACCATCCGCAGAATACAACTGCCCAAATATTGCCAGGGTTGAGTGCTCAATCAACGAACCCCTTGTCGATCCATCCTCCTCTCCCTGCGCATTCCTATCATGCCACACCTATGCAGGGCCCAGTAGTGGCCCACTTTCCCCAGAAGGTTCCTCGAAACATCGCTGACAGCTCCTTCTTGACCTCTGGCATTCAATCTCAAACGCACAATACTAGTTTACCTACGTTCAGTCATTGGGACATGCTCCACGGAACTAGCCAGAGAGATGATTATTCTGTCCCATTGGCACTAAATCCTCATGAAGGACTACAAACGGTCTCGAGTGACCAATCTCCTTCAATCGCCCGGGAATACACCTTTGTGCGCGAAGATCCATCCGGAAAGTCATCTCCTATAGATTTGCGCATACGAAAGCAGAACTTCGACAGGGAATACTCACAACAGCTGCAGGAGGAGGAACGACAGCACAAAGAGGCCATGAAGGAAGTCGGAGGATCATGTATTTGGTGTAGCCAGATGAAAAAACGCTGCGATCCCCATAAAGTTTGCATTTCTTGCGAAAGACGGGGTTGGCCGTGTTTGCGCGGCTGTGAGCAGGTCTGGTTGTACACTGCCCCAATTCACAACTCATATGGAAAGAACAAGCGCTCCAAGGGTGATCGACAAAAAGCTCTTAATGCTGCAAAAGTGAAAACGTTTGCCAAAGCCCATAAAGTTTCCTCCATGCTACAGTCCGAGCTAAAATCCTCCAATCTCGCAGGACAGGCCATCCTACAGTGCCGCTGGCATTACCCTAACCTTTCCGGATTGATTGTTTTGGATTCACAGGTGCTTCTCACCCCTCTAGAGAAATATCGCCTTCCGAAAGATGTCAGTGAAAATTTGATCAAGACAGTCCTTAGTATTGTTCCGGAACCCAAACTATTCCAGGAAAATGATGGTTCTGAACATTCTACTATCCTCGATATTTCAGTCAAAATGTTAGGCCTAGCTACCTTTATGATCAGTGCTTCCAGGAGCGAACTTTTTGCACGGCCGGTCGACCTCCTTGGTGGTCGGGTGGCATTTTTCTACCTGTTGACTTATCTTGCTCAAATCGTCGCTCACTTGTCCGAGGAATTCTCGTTGGAATTATTCAGGCTTCTTCGCCTGAAGGATAATAGGAAGCCTATGCTCGATGATGTTTTTTTAGCTACTGGTCTTTATTATCGCGTTTTGTCCGGATTTCATTATTTCAAACCCGGGTCAGATTCGATGATAGAAGAAATTATGTCGGCCATGAGAGAACAGTTGGAACCTGTAATACCTCTAATCGAATCTGTGTTGCGCTCTGATTACCTTGCGGGTAGTTGCATCCAAAAGTACACTGGATTGTCAGCGGCTTCGAAGGCTGAGAAGTTTTGGAAATACTTCGACCAACGTGTGCCGCCTCTTCCTATCCTCGACGATATGCAAATATCATTATATTTTTACGACAAGACTGCTCTGCCTGTTCCTACTGCATTATTACGACATTTCCAACCTTTCAGTTTTCCGTCGTTGGTTACAGTGCCACAGCTAATGTCTTTTAAATTTGCCGACTCCTTTGATTTTCAAACATTCAAGACACCCCAGATACCCGGACCGAACGTTGTCTCTTTCACAACGCGACCGGATAACAACGAGTTTCTCCCTCATACGACTGCTCTTGGGACTTGGATTAACCCGGTTTCATTCGACAAAGTTTCAAAGCATCCAAAAGCAGAGCGACATGAAATAGTTCTTCCTGACGTGGATGCCGAAGAGACGCACGTGCTGAATTCTGAGAGTTTGACCCTCCTCCCGACAGAATCAACTTCGTGGACTATAGTTGGGTCTACAGTTCCAGAAAAGCCAGCTTCGATCAACTGCGAAGAGTACTTCTTTGATTTTGAGAAGTACTACGACTGCGATAATGATAGTCGGCGCCCGAAAATGACCAAGCGGAATATGTCGCTTGTTTCGAGTTCATCGGCACAATCTATTTGTGGCCGCGCCACTAAAAGGCCTACATATGGCCTAGTGATCTAGAATTGCTACTCTACTACAATGTCTGGTTCCAATTGATATACATTTCCCCCTTTTGTTTGGTTCTTGGAAGCATATGTGACATTGGAAACCTCTCCTTTTTTGGTTTATATATTTTTCCCATCCCTCCGTTCTGACTTCTCTGACCGATCAAACATGATTTTCTCCGATTCAACTTCTATGTCTCCAGTCACTGATTTATTGTATGTCATTCAGAAACATTGGACGTCTCCTTGGTCTACTTGCCATGAGACTAGATACGGTATGTACTTTGTAATCCGCATATATTCTACTGACCGAAGGTAGTCATTTTAATATACATCTCAGACCTGGGTTTGATAATACATTGTGAGTTTCCTTGTTATGTTTTTCAATCAATTTTTCCATCATCTTCCAATGTTCCTATTAAAAATGGGGTTTTCAATTTAATCCGCTCTCGAAGTCAAATTGGGGGCTTTCAACCCTAAGAAGTTAGGATTGAATTGAGGTCCCTTTTTGTATGGAGAGATATTACATCAAAATATTGGATGGCCAGCTCTGTACAATACCAAAAGTTCATATGGAGCCTCAAGGGCCTATCGGGGAAGACTATTAGTTGAATGCACTCCCATATTGGACCTTTGAGGCGTTGATGAACTCATGGAGCTTGCATCTACTCGGTCTCGAGTAACATTTAAAAGAGGACCATTTCGGTGGTCGTCTAACCCGCGGACCCGCGTGCTTTGAATTCTGATATCCGGGATGTTTTACGCACACTTTCATTTGGAATAGATCACTCCAGAATTACGCACTTTTTTTGATCTGATTCCACTTTGATTAGAAACAAATTTCCATTCGATTCCCATGAGCTCCATGCATCAAGTATAGTTCTGATGGTGTCTTGGAGCATCATTTGTGATTTGTACATATATGTATCAATCCAGCTCATTCACTCCGTCGTCTTCCCTCTCCAATCCTTTCGTTTTGGGGAGCAGAATCCTGGGGGAACGTTTTGGGAAGGAGTTGTGACAGGTCGACTCCCTGCAATTCAAACCACTCTTCAAGTTCGGATTTATCAATCACGCCTATCGAACCGGCCCAGCGGTGACAGTGGACATTACCTGAAAAAATTGTTGCTAGTACAGGGCGGGAGCCAGGCTTTAGCTGGGTACCTGTGCCAGCGTCGTAAAGCACAAGGCTCATCTTTAGCCTGGCGAGACGTCAGTGAAAAAGGCTCGCACCACGGGCAGAAAGATATTTGATGTAATATATCACGCCAATTTAGGGTGACAACAATGGATCCGATATACATACTTATACGAACCGGCGGCTCGAATACTTAAATTATTGAACACAAACCAGATTCCCGGCTTCTTTTCTTGGTCCAATAGCTTAAAAGCGTTTGTGCTGAGGTCGCCAATTAGGTTGGAGAGAGGTGTTTCTCTCTGTTCCGCATCAATCCTTGGCTGACCATATATTGGGTTATGTGGGGTGAAAAAAAGAGGTACGCGTCGGCGTTTGATGGCAGAGAGTTGCACCTGATCCACTTTGTGTCTCTTATCAACACTCCAGAGCTCAACCATGAGGACAAGATGGGAAACGTCGATCGTGCTGTGCAGTTTCAGTCAGTGTCCAGAGACAGGGCTGGTGACATCAAGAGCCTACTTGACATTAATTTCTTTGGCAGTAAGTCCATTGTAGATTTTCAGACGCACGAACACCCGCGGGGTGATAGGCCAACCATACTAAGTCAAGAACTCAATGTCAAACGGGCACTTAAACCACGAGTGAAGAAGATACACAGGGGATACAGCCGACTAACCCCATCGCTAAAACCACAGGGTCTTGCCTGGAAGGGCTCCTGGACCACCTCGAGGATATGGACGTGGCCGCGGTACATGATACTTCCCATCGGGAAGCCCGCAGGGTTTTGAATTACATCAAACTGTAGCACCTCAAGTGAGGGCGAGGGCTCCAGCTGAGTTCCTAGCGGAGGATATACCATGCTTTGAAAGGGTTAGAGAAAAGAGGCAAAAAGGAATCAAGAGAGAGGGATCAAAAAGAGTTGGGTACGGTCAAGAAAGAAACAATTGGGGTTTATAAGAAAGCCGTGGGCAGCAACGTCGATTGGGTCAAATAACCAAACAAATGGCAGCCCTTTTTCCAATACACGTTTGGTGAAGCGCTCGATGATGTTTGTGATGGCCACGGAGACTTGAGAGGCCCGTATGATACTGTTTGGCGTCCGGCGGATGCTTCTGTTTAAATGGCATTGTTGTCCATTGGAACGCTGCAGCTGATCTTGAACGGAAGGAATGACCGGCCTGGCTTGGTTTCATCAAATGGCTCGCGGAAGGAATTGAAAGGATTCCCCATCGCATCGCATCGCAGCTTGGTTTAACTACCTAGCAGCTATTTGGGGTTTGGGCCAGAGAATCAGGAACGGTCAAGCCTGCCTTTCCCCAAGGATTCGAGGATCTACTGCAGTCAACGCGACGGAAAGTTCAAATATGAACCGGCAACATGTCTGTCCGCATGTCTCTCATGTATTTCATATCATTATAGAGATGCCCGGTTTCTCTCAAAAATGAAGATGCCCAGTGCTCATTTATTATGGCTTTTTTCTTGATTGTCGTTATTCCCTCATTCATCTTTGTTTGCAGTTTGATCAAACAGAGAGCGCGGCTCTGCTTAGATAAGCCGACACAGACAACTTAAAATAGCCTAGCGTTGACTATGCTCAAATAGGTCTAGTGCATGCAGTTAGCTTACTTGGACGCGAGATGAAACACTTCTTGTGGCCAATCAACGCCCCAGAACAAGGGGGGGGAAGTGATCGTTGCCAAGCCGTTTTATTTTGGCGACGACAATCCTCTCTCTCCCGCTCTCCATCTCCCCAGTCAACCCCGGTCGAGGCAAAGCAATGAAACACCCTGGCGGTTATCAGAAAATTATTTGCGATCTCAACCAGCGCCCTTGGCGAGGAGCAAGGGGTCCATTCGCTGCGTCTTCGAGAAGCTCCACAGCTCCCCTTGTCACTCTTTCTTCACGACTGGAGGAGCTCTGGGTGACTGGCCACAAGATCGCGGTGAAGGATGCAACGATACTATTCTTGTATTGGCTAACCGCCAGGCCAAGCTTTTTGAACTTTTCTGTAGAACCAGTGATTGTTGTCCAAGCTCCGAGCAACCTGGATTCTTCAGACACTTGGGTGGAAACTCTGTGTCTGCCCTGAAATATCCCACGCTTGCCTACTTGTCTCGAGACTCGGGGTCGGAATAGAGTTAACATTTCAGCTATTATGGAGCGGGCAGCGATGGGGAATGGTGTTCTGTTCCCGCTGCTGACATGGCCGCTAAAGGGATACTCCGTCGAGCCTGTGGAGCAACCCAGGCGTTGGGCGCTATATTGTCTTGGAGCGCTTTTGCAATAAAAAGAGCCCGGCCCTCGCCTTCACTATTGAATTTCAAATTGTACAATACATTCAGTCCTCGCCCTATTGTGTCCCATTGTCTTCTCTTCCTGGGTGAAGAGCTTTTCTTTTGTTTGCTTCATTTTGTTCCCACTCCCATTGAATGGGGCACCCTTCTTTTTGAATAGGGAAATTAATAACACCTGACTCGATAGGATATCTTCCTAATACACCCTAGAACTTTTCTGTTTTGAATTTATCTTGTCACTCGTCCTCGCATCTTCTTTTTCGCCTCTCTGGTTCTTCACCTTATTTGATTCATATTGCAATTCCCTGCGTCTTGGAAGAACAAAATCTTATTTCAAACACATTCTCAAATCCGCATTTTATAAACCATCATTCGCTTTACTACATGCGCAGGTCGCAGCATCCTTGACAACCAAAGCATCATGCAGTTCTCGCGTTTTATCCCTCGCTCTTCTCCTGGCCTTCCTCCATATGGCGCCCACGATGCCCCTGTGATGCAGAACCATGCGCCAACTACAGCCCCTCCTGGAGCTATCACGCCATATCTCGGATTTAAAGCTCGAATGTCGCAGGTATGGATCAACAAGTGGACAATATTACTGCTTCTCGTGCTCGCCCGGGTCCTGATTGCTGTGACTTCATTGAACGACAATATGGCGTCTGCAAAACGTGAAGCACTCTCTGCTTGTACTAGTGTTGAATCGATGGGGAGTGTCATGGCGTCAATGCCTCATTATATGTCAAAGGGAGTTAACGAACTGACTGCGTCTGGCGTGGAGCGAGCAATCAATGGACTTATGTCAATGCTCCTTTTGACCGTTACCGGGGTGGAAGAAGTGGTAGTGTTCTTCATCAACGTCTTGACTCAAACATACCTCTGCCTTATCACGCTCGCAGTCTCTGGCAGTTTGCACGTCGCCCTTAAAGTCATCGAGGATGCAGCAGACTTTCTCAACAACACTTTGGCAGATGTGACTGACGGCATTGAGAAGGGAATCAATGGTTTCGAGGACAAAGTCAACGATTTTCTAAAAGGCATCAACTCTATCACTGGCGTGTTTGGTGGGAAGAAAGATCCTCCCAAGCTGGATATCGGCGGCGACCTTGACAAGTTGAAGGAGTTTCGACTTCCCTCCTCATTGGATGAAGGTCTCAAGAAGATCAACGATTCAATCCCGACCTTCAAAGAAGTCAACAAGTTCACCAACGATGCTCTCCGATTTCCATTTGAAGAAGTTAAAAAGTTGATCAATCAGTCATTGGTCGAATACAAGTTTGACCGCTCCGTCTTTCCCGTCCCGCATAAAGAGAAACTGAGTTTCTGCAGCGATGACGACGGAATAAACTCTTTCTTCAACAAATTAAAATCCATTGTCTCAACAGCGCAGAAAATCTTCATTGCTGTATTGATTGCCGGTGCTATAGCCGCGTGCGTCCCGATGGCAATCTTGGAGATTCGAAGGTGGCGACACATGAAAGAACGAGCTGAACTTGTCCAAAAGAATGGCCATGATCCCATGGACGTGGTTTACATTGTTTCTAGGCCATACACTTCCACTGCTGGATTGAAAATCGCCAATTGGTTCAAGCCAGGCCGACGACAAGTCCTGGTTCGCTGGATTGTCGCCTATGTCACGTCGACTCCGGCGCTATTTTTGCTCGCACTCGGAATCGCAGGATTGTTTTCCTGTGCCTGTCAGGCCATTCTTCTTCATGCTGTCAAGAAAGAGGTCCCTGCGTTGACGAATGAAGTTAGCCAATTCGCCGACAAAGTCGTTTTCAGCCTCAATAATGCCTCTGAACAATGGGCCATCAGTACCAACCGCGTTATAGACGATACAAACGATGATATCAACCAAAAGGTTTTTGGCTGGGTAAACACTACCACTACTTCTATCAATGACACCATCAACGTCTTTGTTGATAAAACCAGCGACGTTCTCAACGACACATTTGGCGGGACTATCCTATATGAACCAATCAAAGAGGTCCTATACTGTCTCATCGGCCTCAAGATACAAGGTATCCAAAAAGCACTAACCTGGGTACACGATCACGCCCATATTGACTTCCCCAATATGCCAAAGGATACATTCTCTCTCGGAGCTATCGAATCCATATCCAACGACAACAAGTCTGATCCAGAAAGCTTTCTCGCCAACCCCGGCGACAAAACAGCCGACGCAATTACCCATGTCGTAGTGCGTGTCACCAATGCGATCGAAGATGCAATTCGCACCGAGGCTCTCATATCTACCTTTTTGATAGTCCTTTGGCTCGTACTTCTGTTCCTCGCACTTTTCCGTGCTCTCACTCTGGCCTTTCGCCGGGACAAACCCCGCGGGGAAGGTGGGATCGATGCAACCTATCATCCGCCTGCGCCACGTGCTCCACACGCGGTATCATCCATGGAGATGTTGGACTTTTATAACGTTCCCCTTACCGGAGTACCGGGCGGTGACGGTGGCTTAGCACCAAAATATAGCACGACGCCAAACGTTCGTGGAGGGACTCAGAGTTCATCTACGGACGAGGAAGATTATCAAGCGCAAAAACTCGGATATGCAGGCCAAAGAGACTATGAAACTGCCTTGAAGAAGGACATGTGCCGGGAGAGTAGCTACGGGCAAGTCATGTATGGGGCTGAGAAAAGATAATCGGTCTTGTTGAGGTTGATTGAGCTTGTTTATGGAAATCAATGGGGTGACTATGTTTTTAACTCTACTTTTCTATTGTGTATTCTATTGATGTAAAGCTTTCATTTTCGGTGCTCTATTTGATTTGATTTTCTGGGAGTTGCATGGAGGTCATCTGAGCGTGGAGTACATAGATGCATATATTCATAGCGACGGCGTCTTCAGACCTGTTTTCGAGAAGTCAATACATATTTTTTTCTATCTAAACATTGACTTATACTTCGGGATTTGCAAATTGGAAAACCATATAATCACACAACCCGCTAATATTCGAAAATTTTGAATCCATCATATGTAGGTGAGAGTCCATGCTGATTTTATGGACTGGTATATATACATCTCTTCAATCATCAAATATCAACAATTTGTCAAATATACATTACAAATGTGGTTATTGACTTGTTGGAGGAGACGGCGAATCTTGCCCACTTGAATCCACTTCCGTGGCTGGAAACGGACGGGCCTCAACATCAGCACTTCGATTACTTGTTCTTAACAATTCCAAATCACGAGTTTGGTCTATAGACACGGAACGCGGTCTGGTTATAGCACTCGACAACGACCGTCTCAGTTTAGTAACGTTCATATCGTACTGGAATCTCCTCAGTTCCTCCTCGCTCCGAGATAGATGCCGGTAGACCATGCTATCCGACATCCGTCGTGGTTCCAAGGCGGCAGGGGAAGGGAAACTATAAGTACTCGCTGCCGGGAAAGGGCCAACAAGGCTAGGAGTTTGTTCTGGCGTACGGCCTTTGGCGACTGGGGCCAGGGCCCAGAATCGTGGGAAGAAGCGAGACACGAGCGCTTTTAGAGCCGCGGCGGATGCTGCCCAGACTGCGATGCTGAGTTCTATGGTCCCGAATACGAAAATTGCGGAAAAGTTGGTATTGAAAGCGCTGGGAAGCCAGAAAGATGAAAGTATTATCACGCGAGCAATACCGAGGATTGTTGACCTGGAGGTTTGGGCGGCAGATACTAGCATTTAGCTATGTACTTAACCCGAGAAGGTAAGGGAAATGGAGAAAGATTTACTAACACTGCGCCCATGCCCAGAATGACCACAACAATGAGCTTTTGACGGCGAGGCATATTTAGCCCTTTCACGATGGCGCCTGGGATATACAACACCCAACAATCAAGCAGTATATTGCAAATTGACACCGTCAAAAAAAGGGCTGCGCGATTGATACAGTGACCAGTCGGTTCACTGGAATCAGCCCTAAACGGGAATCTATATGCGTAATTAATAGAACCACCACACTGGAAAATATCTGCGAAAAAGGTGGCAATTGCCAACGCTGCACTAACAGCAAGGAGCGTCCAAAGCTGTACCCGTATTGATTTGCGAAGCTGTTCGAGACGAAGTATGAAGGCAATTATGGACGCTCTTATGAAGAAAACGCTGGTATAATAGCACACTTGGAGTGTTACATTGTGTTTTTGAGCATGGGTCAGGTGTTCGGTGGTCATTCGAGGTACATCGTAAGGATGATAGCCCAGCCAAATATCTTTGATAACTATCCCATATGAAGCAAATCAGTATTTATGTTTTGTGCACAGGAAACCAGAGTGGGTGGAGAAAGGGAGTGATTTAGGCATACATAGATAGTAAGAAACGTCATCTGTGATCAATAACCCCTATTGCACTCATTAGAATGTCTGATTCCCATCCGATCGGGAGATTGTAGCTACCGTAGCAATGATAATCAAAATATCATCTGTCGGGAGATTCGCGATTAGCCAACCAACCCAAGTTAATCGCGCTACTGCTGCGCGCCACACGTACCCAAGCCAAAGGCCCTCGCCAAAGCTCGCGAAAGTAGCCTTAGAGCTACAATCGCGACGGTGATACTTGGAAAGATAATAAGAATGCGCAATGCTATGGGTTGCCGGGTCTCTGCCATTTGTGTCCAACAGCAGTCCTAGGTAATGACCGCTGCGCAATGGCTAGTCGAAAAAGAGCCCCATTGGATGCAATGCCAGAGTGTTAAAGGAGAGGCAGAAAGGCCAATCGGTAGGTCAAGTTGCGACAGGCTATGGCCTCAGGCACAGTTTGCTGTATGTTCAGGCATCCCAATTCATACAAGAAAAGGTAACAGAAGCAGAAGATCAGGAATTGCTATTTTGAACATCATGTCCCCAGCTAATGAATTGTTGCTCACACCGGCAATTCCGCTCCCAGTCAAAACACAAGGTTAATCATTAGAAAAACATATCCATCGCCACATACCAGCATCTTGGACATGGACAATTGAAGATGGTTTGCCAGGATTTCTGCTTGAACCATGGTTTGCTTCTGAAGCTTTCCTCTGTACAGGCAGTGAGGTATAACTGATGATTGAGTTTCGAAGCTTCGCAGCCAAGTCCCTCGAGAACGCAGGAAGTCAATTTCATGCTTTCTGCTTCCAAGTTGGTACAACAATGATGCTCCGCCCATCTGATCAAAAGATAAGCTCCTTCAGCCATCAAGAAGAACTTCCAACATTCTTCGTGGTTTATGGCTGACGTTGGAGATCTCGGTGTCAAGTCGGCCCGAGAATGCCTTGTTTGCTTTGTTTACACTAAATTCTTGTCTTTCATTGGTTGATACACACACGTATGGTAACTATTCTTTCCATACAGCCTTATTTCTATCAGTCACGTGCTTATTATTTGGTATTTAGTGTAAGATTTACTGATTCTTTTGGGCTTTTGTTGCTTTGGGCACAATCCAACTGTTCTCAATAACTAATCTGAATGCGCTATTGATGATGCAATGGAAGGCCTGGGATGCTACCTGGTGTGAACTTCAATGTGCACTTTGTTTGCTGTTTGACAGGTGCCATTTCAAGCATCCAGAGCCAGACATCACAAGATGGGCAAAGCCAATCGAAACTCACACTTATTCAATGCCTTGTCCCTGAGTGAATAACAAGCTTGTCTGATTGAATTTTGAACTGACATCTATTTAATTTATATGTTTCCAAGACTCTTTTTGAGGCCCCCCACGATCGTTCCCTACGCAGAAGCTTTTATACTCCGAATCCGCGTGACGACTAAGGTGACAACTGCAGCCATGACTGTCAGTGTCATTACGATGTTGGCCTCCTTTTCTCCCGATAGACAGCGGTTCACTCAATCCTCTTCCAATGCGACCGCATCAGGCGCTTTCACCAAGGAATAGGCATTTCGAAACGTTCCTCTAGTCCAACATTGCCCGATTATCCGCCTAAGCCATAAATTCTGGGTACTTAGTAGTATCTCTATCGGGATCTGGAGGTGGCCAAGTCGTTTCAGTTGCCTCTGGCAAAGATCAGTGAAAGGGTCAAAGTCACATTGAGAAAAACAAGGAGACAATATTCGAAGAACCCAGAATCAAATCAAGTACAAGCACATTCAGAAGTCCAGGAATGAATAAGAATTTTTCTGAATCTGTCCAGTCCTTATATACACACAAGCACAGGACAATGACTATCTTTTGTGAGAAAAGGCGTACTAGCCAATGAGAGCCAAAAACATAAGCAAACAATGCCAACAAGTGATTTGTGAGACGCTGGAAGCTACTCGACATGGAGAACAGCAAAGAATTTACACACTACAAGTGTATGCAAGCCAATTTTCTAAATAGCAATGAAGAACCCATCACCCTTGTCTTCCACTCTCCCTCTTTCCACAAGCGGGTCACAGCAACTCACCCGTATCCTCTCCGGCGTTGCCGGACTATGCAAGCTCAAGATAGTATCCACGCCCCACTGCTTTCTCGCCGCCACAAGAGCATCCCTGATTGCAAAAAACACAGCACTTCCCATAAACAGAGGCGGTTCGCCCACACCCCGGGAGCGCTGGATAGTACGCAAATTCTCCCACTCAACGTCCTTCAGCAAGCTTACGTTGAAAATTTGGGGGATATCTCGAAACCCGGGAATCTTATATGCACCCGGCCCTCTAGTGAAGAGCTGCCCGGAAGCACGGTGCCAAAGGCTCTCTTCTGTGGTGAAAAGACCTTGACCTTGTATAAACGCGCCCTCGATCTGTCCATAGTCAATGGCTGGATTGATACTTCGTCCAACGTCCATCTTTATGTCGGCTCGTAAAGGAGTCCAGTCACCGGTTAGGGTATCAATCTGAACTTCTGCGGCTGTTACTCCTTGGGTGAAATAGAAAAACATTTGTCCTGTGTTCTCCCCCCATTTGTACCCGATGTCCGGAGTTTTGTAAAATCCGTTTGCAGATAAATTCACACGGTCAAAATATGCAGCGCCCACCAATTCTTTCATCGACGCATTCGGCATCTTCTTTCTATAAGGTTGGAGGCGATCATTTAGCTGTTCGCATGCGTTGAAAACCGCATAACCATTCAGATCCGAGCTGGCCGAGGCAGCCGTGGGCGAGGTGTTTGGTACAGTATTTGTTGCTGTCTCGGATATATAAACGTCTGATTGGGGAACCTTGAGTGCCTCTGCCGCTATCATCACAATTTTGGTATGAAGACCCTGCCCCATTTCCGTTCCGCCATGTGCAACTAGGACACTACCATCTCGATAGATATGTACTAGCGCTCCAGCTTGGTTTAGAAATTTTGCGGTGAATGAAATACCAAACTTGGTTGGAATTATTGCCAGACCCCTCTTGGACCACTTATGGGTTTTATTGTATTCTGTGATTGCTGCACGCCGAGTTGCATAGTCGGATTCATCCAAGACTTGTTGGTACATTAGAGGAACGTGCCAATCTTTCAATTCCTGATTGAAATGTGTCTTTTCGTTCGGTTGGTACATGTTAATTTCGCGAATCTTCTCCACAGGAATGCCCAAGTGATCGGCGATTTCCGACACATAACATTCAGAAAAGAACAGGCCTTGAGGTCCACCGAATCCTCTAAACGCTGTGTTTGATACCGTGTTTGTGCGGCACAGATGGCCTCGAACATGGACGTTCGGGATGTTATAAACGCCGTCTATATGCGACAGTGATCTATCGACAACAGCGGCTGAGAGATCTTGTGAATGGCCAGCATTAGCATAAACGTCGGCATCTAAAGCTAACAATTTCCCTTCTTTTGTCACTCCAACTTTCCAGGAGCATAGAAAAGGGTGACGCTGCCCGCTCGTAACCATGTCTTCATCCCGATTAAGCATGCAGCGAACAGGCTTCTTCGATTTCTTTGCAGCTACGGCACAAATAGCTGCCAATTGAACCGATCGCGACTCCTTGCCCCCGAAGCCTCCGCCAAGACGTTTAACTCGAGAGACAATCTTGTTGGCTGCGACTCCTGTTACCTTCGCAACATATGTTTGACTAAAATTTATTGTTAGCTCAAGGATTGCGTGCTCTTTGTAAATGCGTTACTTACGTTTCTGTCGGGTTTTGAGTACTGCTCCAGATTTCCATCTCGCCATCTTCTGGCTTCGGGATAGCAACGCAAGCTTGTGTTTCGAGATAGAAATGCTCTTGACCTCCCATTCGGGAGACACCGCTGAACACATGGTCCGCTTTCAGAAAAGCAGCCTCGGTATCTCCGTTCTTTATAACTGGTTTATGATGATCGTAGAATGACTTCATTTCAATTGCTTGCTCGATGCTTAATATTGGCGGTAATTCCTCGTATTCAATCTTAACAGCCCTTGATCCCGCCTCGGCGAGCCTCGGAGAGGTTGCAAGTATCATTCCAATCGGCTGCCCGGCAGTGAAAACTTCATCGACTGCAAAGAACACTTCGTCCGCTCGTGGTTGACCCCACCAGTTGGCTTCTGGATTTGGTAGGTCCTTATGATCTACATAGTCGACCACCCCAGGAATATCTAAAGCCTTTCCAGAATAAACATTCAGAATCTTCGCACGTGCCTTTCCGGAAAGTACAAGGCAGCCATATAGCTCGTTCTTTTGTGTCGGGATGTCATCGGTGTATTGGGCTGTCCCGGTCGTGTGTTTCAAAGCGGAGATGTGGGGAGCCTCTTTTCCCAGAATTTCTTGCTCATAAGCTGCTGCCGCACTATGATCTTTCTGGCCTGTGGAAATTTCTCTCTCAATCTCTTGGACAGCATCGGCATCGATAAAAGCCTGGGCATCTTGTAAATTCGATAGAACATCGTGATAGAATCGATAAAAGAACCCAAACGCAAGTGTTTTTCGGTATGTTGGCATTCCTCCCGGAACAGATGACGGAAGAATGAAGTCTTTTTCAAGACAGTCCATGACACCTTCAAGAGTGGCAGGATCAGTCCACTGTTTCCCAATCAAAAATGCTTCAGCCTTTCGAGCTGGCATTGTCAGCGGACCCATCCCTCCATATACCAAATTAGCACTAGTTACTATGTGCGAATCATTTAGGGAAATCCGCAACGCAGCATTCACGATAGCAATATCATCATCTTTTCGTTTGGCCTGTTTGTAAGTTCTGAGATATTCACCTTTCGATTGACTGAGAGGGATTCGCAACCCAGTCACAACGGCATTGGGTTCTAATGCAGTGGATCGATAGCCTTTGAAAAACTCGCCCATTGGTATTTCATTCTTATCATTTCGAGATTCCGCGACCAAAATGGTTCTCGTAGCCACGAAGACCGGGTTTAGATCGGAGATAGGAGAAGCAGTGGCTATATTGCCCGCAGGAGAAGCAACATTTCGTATTTGTCGTCCAGCGAAATAACGAATTTGCTTTTTAATTGCGGTAAATGGCTGTCCTCTGACGGGCCCGAATCGTTCCAACGCTTCATCGCAGATATTTTCGAGGTCTGTTAGAGAAACATTTCCCCCTAATTCGAGACAATTTTCCTTGAAAGAATACTGTCTCAACTCCGGTATATCTCCAACATATACTGAAACAGCATAATCCATAGCTTTGAACTTTATCTCGATCTGAGTTTCCGTGCTTCCTCCAATTATTTTGGCATCTGGACATATGCTTTTGATCTCTAGAAGCTGCTGCAAAGTCACAGGTCGATACCAGCGCTTTTTGTTGTTTCCAAAAGCCAAAGGGCGAAGCTTATGTTTATTAAGTGCAGGTGGAAAGATCAGTTGAGTGTCCGGAGAATAAGAAATAAATTCTGGCGCAGTAAACGTCTTCTTAGCTGCAGGGTTATTGCAGGCTTCTGTCTCAGCGCCCTTAGGGTCTTTAGAGCCTCGTTCCATGCAACAGCCGCCAGTTGTGCGTGACTGACAACATTTTGGAGTGGAGAATGACTGTGCAGCATCTAATATTGAGCGGTATCCTGTACATCGGCATAGGTTCCCATCGAAGGCTTCTTCGACATCGTGGTTCGAGGGGGTAGGGTTGTTTCGAAGAAGAGCGTAGAGACTCTATGATCCGTTTAGTGAGTTGTTATACAGTAAAAAAACAGAGCTCGGACGAAAAAAACGGAGCACACACCATGACGATTCCAGGTGTGCAAAAGCCACATTGACTCCCATTCCCAACTGCTATTCTTTGCTGGACAGGGTGCGGATTCTCCATGTCACCAATACCTTCAACAGTGATGACATGTTTTCCATCGACGCTGACCAAAGGTGCCAAGCAAGCATTCACAGACGCATGGTATCTTTTCTTAGTTGTTGGGTTTAGGTACGAAACGACCTGCAAAGTGTCACAACACTGGGGTTAGCAAAGTTCATCTGGCACTGGGGGTTGGGCCGCGCGATAGTTATTCATACAACAGTGCAAGCTCCGCATCCACCTTCGGCGCATCCCAGCTTCGTTCCGGTCAAACCTATGCCTCGAAGATACTCCAGTAAAGTTGCCTCCGGATCCACTGACGACAGGCTGACTTTGGTGCCGTTCAAGTAGAATCGAAGGGTATCATCGTACCCTTCCGACACCGTAGCAAGGGCCTCCCACGCTTCTCTAGCTAATCTCTGCTCCGAGAGCCGTGCGGCTGGTGCCATGCCGGTAAGATAGTGATCGAACCAACGCTCAGGTTCCCTCTCGCGTTTCGGATATCAAGGTGGTAAGCGTATTGTTCCGAGAATGTGTGATTTGGGTGAGGCCATGACTCTAGGCCAGCGAGCATGGGGTTGAAATAGGTTAATAGTTTGCTGTCGAAGGGGTGTTGAAAACCGGTCTCTGTTATTGGCCAGGGACGTTCGTAACTGTACTGTATATCGTTCCTGAAGCCCCTTCCGCCACCCTATAACTCAAGCATCAAGCATCAAGCTGCGGGGTTGCGGGGATCGCCGCTTGCTTGCCCCTCACCGGTTCGGCCCAATGCGGGTTAGCGCTGCCACTATGCAACTTTATCCGCTTGGAACCTTTTCATCTCACCTCCACTTCTCAACAACAAACCACCCCTCATCAGCTTTATACAATCACCTCCCTTCTGAAAAACATCGGGGCTGCATAGACATTCAAACGTGCAGAGCCAAGAAGATAAGGCTAACTAGTGCTGCAATGAGGACTTGATTAGCACTGTCTTCATGAATCATTGGCAGTGCAATCAAGGTCCATTAATTTGTTAGATATCATTCAAATGAACAAGAGCCTGTCATAAAAATTACGTCCATGTGTCTAGATTGAGCTGGATTCAGGTAACGTTTTGAGGTGTGGGGTTGTAATCCACTTTATCTTTGAACCCAACACGGTGCCGGATGGCAACAGGAATGTATTTATGCCAGCTCAGTTTTCTGAAGCAATCATTAGGATAGTGTGCGTTAGCAAACACCAGTTCAGGTTGCATTACTACAGCAGCCCCACAATGTGAGTACGGCTTAGTTTGCAAGATGAATCTCCAGCGGGACGACATGAAGGGTTTCGCGGCAAAGGTGGGAGTGTTTTTGATGATATTTAATCTCAGCCGTCTAGTTGAAAGCAGTTTTGAGATTGGCGGACATTCAAATTAACATAATTTCATGAAGTGCAAGTTTCCACTCAATCGAAAGTTGTGGATTACTGGGAAAGAGCATCAGTCATCGAACCAAAATCCACAGCTATTCGATCAATCCGACGAGTATGATAGCAGCGTGGAAATTAACGTGGCGACAGTCAGCTACAAGGCCGTTTATAAAACCCCCAAGCAACTGAATATCTCTAGTGCAGTCGTCAAAGCCAAAAGAGCACAAAATGTCCTAGAGAGGGTTCTTGAAAACACATTTCTCGACCTCTAGGGATAGAAGACGATAACTGTGAGCTAAGACCAGGGCCAAAATCAAAAGAATGGGGAAGCGAAGGAGAAGGAGAAGGTAAAATAAAGTGGTTGGTATCGAGATGCAGCGACAATATAGTATTTAAGGTGGGAAGGGGAAAGTTGCTGGAAGGCTTTCCTTAATGGTGTCACAAGCTCAGGAATTTTCAAGGTTAATCGTCAACTTGAAATTCCTGCTTGAGTTGTGTATCATACTCTTTCTTCTCGTTGAGTTTTGTCGTTACGAACGACTTAGTCTCACGACACCAGTAGAAACCAACAACACGGTAAAAGTCTTGGTCTTTCAAGTGGTTCTCGGCAAACTGAGGCTGG
Source organism: Amauroascus niger (assembly GCA_001430945.1). Taxonomy (NCBI): domain Eukaryota; kingdom Fungi; phylum Ascomycota; class Eurotiomycetes; order Onygenales; family Onygenaceae; genus Amauroascus; species Amauroascus niger. Next base: position 371,328 of record LJPK01000541.1, read on the forward strand.
ATCCGGTTGTAAAACAGTGTATGAGTCGCGGGTGGGTTTCGCAACGCAAGGTTGAACCAAAATGTGCCCGCGTTCCAGCCGCTTTCCATGATAGAGGACATCCCAGTCGTAGGGCTGTTCTCAGATTCTGAAATCTCATCCAATCTCCTTTCCTCTGTCTTGAAAATGTTCATGAACTCTTTCCTTAATAGATCGTAAGATTCTGTCTCGATTACGTCAACATGCTGGCTGCTCAACCAGTGCGGAAGTTGGATGAATTCTAGAGGAAGCGAGGCGGCCCATTCAAGATCTATAATGTAGGTTATGTTCCAATTTTGGTCGACAAAGACGTTGCTTTGATGCAGGTCAGTTAGGGAAAAAGCGAAAGGACCAGCGTCCAGGGTATGGTTGTAGAATCGCGGCGCCACCGCTCTCATGATTGTTAATGCACACATCTGGCTGACACAATCGCCTAGGCCATTAACAGTGTTCTTATCATGTCTGAGGCGATTATCATGGTATGACAGGATATCATTGACGTAGGATATCACACTGGTGTAAGTGCGGTTTCTGGGAATATGCATGGGAATTCCAGCGTTTTCTAGTTCTTGAAGCGTCGAGGTCAACGGGCGACTAGCCAAAGTGAGAACTCCATGATCGTCGATAGTAAAAGATCCGATTTTGGGTAGTGGGATACGGCTTAGCCCTAATATGAGACGTGACAGGTCACGGAAGAGGTTGGCTCGGCACTCCGGATCGTTTCGTTTTTCGTCCCATGTTTCAGAAAGCATTTGACCTTCGGACTCTTCAATATAGTCTATCAACATGTATGAACCAAGTGGATTCTGGATTGAATTGGTGCGGTAGGGGACATAACCAGACGAACACTGTCGATGCCATAGCAGCAGCCAGGCTCTGCGAAGCTTCTGTATCCATCGGAACAGGAAGGAAAGATTTTTCGTGGACGTGTACTGCGCAAAGATTAGGGTTAGAAAAAGGAACGCGTAAACAAAGGGAGAACTCTTGATACGATGCACGAACATGCAGACCGTTTGATAGACCGAAACCGTGTAAACGGGGAATTGGAATGGATGGACAATTCTGCTGTAGCCACGCGTAGGCTCCAGCTTCACAGCGGACTTTTTCGTCCGCATTGCCACGGAAACAACTCTCCCCGACACGGTAAGGGAGAGGAAAACGGACCAGGACACGGGGCCGTTGTCGCTGGCCGTCGATTCTCACTGGGACACAAACATTGAAGCTGCCATGAATCCAGTGTTGAGTTTCCGCGACATGACACTTCTGTGACTTTAAACCGAGATGATAAGCAACGATTGCTTCAACGTCTCGGCGATGCTGGCTGATTCGAGTAAAAAACTTGTTGCGTTCTTCGACATAAGTCAACTTGAGAAGAACGTTGCTTTCGCTTTCAACAGCAGCAGAGTATGTTGTCTCCCCGCGAAGGAGACGGCGTTTAACAGGCATTGCTTTATCTTAACATCTTGACACCCAAGCGCTTCAGGGGCTAGTTAAAACTGTCTAAGGTATTGTTTTGGTGTAACTACATCGGGTTCTTAGCCCGGGAAACTTTAGCCGGCTTGGTCGCTTGTTCCTGCCCAGGAACAACATTTACAACTTTAATCCAGAGACAGTATCAAAAAGGAGAGGGTTCTGTGGAAGACAGGGACGTATTTGTGCACGCCAGAACGTAACCTGAAAGGCAGTCTATACAGTCCCAAATTCATCTTTCATTTACACAACATCTGAGATCCACTGCACAAAATCGGTAAGCAAAACCGTAGCATGGTTTTTGCGGATTTCTAACTAGACCGTTGGAAGCATTCACTCCAGATCCTCTTCGAATCTACGAGTACTCGCATAAATTTGATTACGGGCCGCTACATACATCTAATAACAATGGCCTTATTAGATGGCGGATGGGAACAGCCCTCAAGTAGGAAACACGTTTTATGAGCCCGCGAAACCTTTCTCTTCTTGTTCCCACCTCTTTCGTTCAACAACACTTCTGGCCCTGAAATAGAATGTCAGCCCCCGGGAGACATACAGTTGAAATCACATTGCAACTTACCAATAAGCGCGCACAAATCTCCAAACCTCTGTATCAGCAAGGTTCCAAGCTTCCGTGATTTCCTTAATATGAAGACCCTTCGGATCGTCTTTCAGTAGATTTCGAGACTTTTCTATTAACTCATTTTCCTTGTCCAGCTTGACTACCTTATCTGCGCCTTTATCCGTTTTAACCTGATCCCGTCTAACGTTTCCTTTGGTTGGCGTGTCCTTCTCTTTCAATCTTTCAAGCCGGGTTTTTCGAGGAATCGCGAATCCAAGATGCCAATCCAATTCGTCGAGAACAGCCGTTGGTAGACTTTCCTCTTCATTCTTCGCTGGGAGTGTCTCAACAGTGAACCATAAGCCACGCGAGACCCCGCGATCTCCAGCAACGATATCCTTAAAGGGGACCACCCGAGATGTCGCACCGCGTTCTGTTCCGAGATAATGATTGGTTGAAGCGATCAACCAAGGATCCCGCTGAGTTTCGCGACGGATGTATGTCGCGGTGATATTATCATCTCCCTTCCTCAAAGTAACTAGAGTATAAGGATGTGGAATAATCCCGATTGTAAAAAGCGCAGTGTCGTTTTTATAGCCATCGGGCTGGGATATTTTCATGCGCGCTGCGTCAGTGCATAACTGACACTTGGGGTTGTTTGGCGGACAGGAGGGAGGCATCTGTAACGGCGTGCACTCGGCAAGAAGAGTGGCAAGTCGGACACCAGGACCGACCAGAGCAGAGGTATATTGAGGAAATGGTTTGAGTACAGATATCCCAGAGCTGAAAGCGCTCTGAAAACTGACCTGTAGATGAGAGTTGATGAGATCAAGAAGGGCAGAATAGCCTTCCAATGTCGATTTACCAAGCCTCTCAGCCACCGATGGATATTTTGAACTGATAGTGGCAGAATCATAGTACGCAATAGCGGTTGTATTCTCTGCTCTGAACATATCTTTATTGACTAGATCAATCAATTTTTTTGCCTCCTTTAGATTTGCACTGGTCACCGCCTCCTTGATAGCATTGTTGATATGAGCTTTTTCTCCAGAGAACAATGCTGACCCGAGCTTGTCTACCCGTGTTATCTTCTCCGGCATCGATCCCTTCCGCAAGTAAGAAAGGAAGCTGTTATCGTAGTGAGCCATGGGGAAACAGCGCCAATCCGCAAACACCCCGGAGCCCATATTTCCCCATGCCATCCACGCCATGAGCTCAGCGTAAAGGCTATCATCTAGCCCGGTCGCATGGAATGATTTGTATAATTGATTTTTCATCGCGTCTGGAGGTCCGAGGACTATGGGTCGAAATCCTTGAGCAAACCATGCCCTTCTCCACGCTAGAAGCAATTTCCTCTCAGCTTCTGCAAGCGCCTTATCTTTCTTCGACGTGGATTCATAATAGGTATACACCGGCACGCGGCGTCGAGTCGGCGGAAGCACAGTTCTGCCTTCGTCCAATGTAATTGAAGAAGAGAACGGATTATGCCACTGCCAGTTGCTATACCATTTCGAACCTCCACCGGTACTATTCTTTTGTTCTGGAGGTTTGTGTGCAGCGGGCGGAAGGAGGTTGAATTTGAAATCGTCGAGCTTTGGTAGTTTCGGCTTTGGCATATACTCCGCGATAGATCCGGCCGTATTTTCCAGATTCGCCGTCAGCTTCGCGGGCTCTGGAGTGGTAGAAAGTATTAGAAGTAATATGGCAAAGAATACTATAACAGTAATTAATCCTGAGCTCCGAGAAGAGATCATCTTGACGATCAAAGGGCGAAGAACTAGGGTAGTTATCAAAATTCACTGGACGAACGTAAGGCCCAAATGTTGGCCTGGTGGTTATTGATGGAAAGATATCATCGTGCAGGTCCCCCGACAAACAAAAGAATAGGACCTGGCACTCAACACCAAAGGTCCAAGCGATCAATTCTCGATCATGCTGCCATCGTCTTCACTTTTCCCATCTCGATTGGATTTGAGCTCCTGAAAGGCCAGGGGTCTTATAGAGACTAAACCCAAATAAGCTAAATCTCCGTAATTAGCTGACTAACAAACCTTCGCATATGAGTTTGATACGTTTGCATCAAGAAGTATACCTATGCTCATCGCCAATAGCAAAGAAATTTCGAATCAGCAAGAATCGATTTTTGGAATCAAAGCAAGTTTCAAGCATTTAAGCAGCTGCAAGGTTTGTCAATATTTCTCCTTTCATTCTACATGATCGAATTTGCAGTTGGCTGACATTTTCTGTATGGTAAATAAGGTTTATGTCACGTGAAACAAGGCTAGCCGGATTACCTAATCAACAACCTTAAAATGGCGCAAAAAACCCCCCGCGGTAAATTTATCAAGCTCCCCCTCAGCAGGTGAGTCACTGCCGAGATGCACTCACTAATCGACAGGAAGCAAACCGGATTGCCTTGTGTTTAAGCTGTGGCAATGGGTGCTGAAGCAGCCTCCGTGCAAGAGCGCCTTAATAGGTGGACTCAGCGACTCAAAAATTTGACCGTATCTCCTCTTACGCGAGACTATCCGGAGTCTACGCCATCTGGTCCCGATGTTTCTAAACGGCCAATTGAAGCTTTCGAGTCATTAAAGCTCTCGCCGAACATCCAGTCAGCCATTAACCAACTTTGCGAGCCCAATGGCTCGGGATTCCTTGTCTTTCTCACCGCTTTCGTCGTCCTCGTGAGCCGGTTAACTGGAGATGAAGACATCGCATTAGGAACGAGCTCGGAGAGCGACGGGCGCCCATTTGTGCTACGCGTTTCCATTTCCCACAGCGAATCGTTTGCTCAACTTCATTCTCGAGTCCTAACAGCGTTTAATGAAGGCGCCGTCGACGTTGTGCCTTTGAGGACGCTGAGGACACACATTCAGAAGCAGACCAAGTCAGACCGTACCCCGATCTTATTCCGTTTCGCAGCCTACGAAGCCCCTGCGGCATCCCAAGAGTACCCTGCAAATACTTTTGAAACTACCGATCTTGTCCTAAATGTTGCGCCGGGAAGCTCGTCGGATGTAGGCGACTTGGCATTGGGAGGCTACTATAATCAGCGTCTATTTTCTAGCGCTAGAATATCCACGATACTAGCTCAGCTGCTTGAATTAATCCGTAATGCTTCGCTTAATCGTGAAGAGGCCCTAGGCAGGCTCGAATTTCTCACGGAGAATCAGAAAGAGATCCTTCCGGACCCTACCAAAGATTTGAATTGGTCCAAGTTCCGTGGGGCCATTCACGATATTTTCGCTCGCAATGCAGAAAAGCATCCGGATAAACTTTGTGTTGTGGAAACAAAATCCCAATCCTCCCCTCACAGGGAGTTCACCTACAAGCAAATTCATGAGGCGTCCAATATCCTTGGCCATCATCTCGTTCAATCAGGGATACAGAGAGGTGAAGTTGTTATGGTGTATGCACACCGCGGTGTTGATCTCGTCGTTGCTATCATGGGTATCCTTAAGGCCGGAGCGACGTTTTCAGTGATTGACCCTGCGTATCCTTCGGATAGACAAGTCATATATCTCGATGTTGCCAGACCTCGGGCTCTGATCAACATCGAGAAAGCCACGCAAGATGCAGGGGAATTAACAGAAAAGGTCCGCACCTTCATTGACGACAATCTAGAGCTCAGAACAGAAATTCCGGCTTTAGCCCTCCAGGATGATGGATCTTTGAAAGGCGGTTTGAGGAATGGGAGTGACGTCCTGGAGCCTCAAATTGCGTTAATGGCTAAACCGGTTGGTGTGGTGGTTGGGCCGGACTCCACACCAACTCTTTCTTTTACATCTGGTTCAGAAGGGCGGCCAAAAGGTGTGTGCGGGAGACACTTCTCGCTTGCCTACTATTTTCCTTGGATGTCGAAAACTTTCAACCTTTCAGAGAATGACCGTTTTACACTTCTGAGCGGCATTGCCCATGATCCCGTGCAACGCGATATTTTCACCCCTCTTTTCTTGGGAGCTATGCTTCTTGTACCGTCGAGGGAAGATATTCAAAATGAGAAATTGGCGGAATGGATGCGCGAATACAAGGCCACTGTTACCCACCTGACTCCTGCTATGGGGCAAATCCTTGTTGGTGGTGCCACTGCTCAGTTTCCATCTTTACACCACGCATTTTTCGTTGGCGATATTTTGATCAAAAGAGACTGTATGTCGCTCCAGGCTCTTGCCGCAAATGTCAACATCGTAAATATGTATGGAACCACTGAGACTCAACGTGCCGTGAGTTATTTTGAAATCCCGTCATATGCAAGCCAGGAGTCGTATCTCGATACTATGAAGGACGTCATTCCAGCTGGAAAAGGCATGGTCGATGTGCAATTGCTGGTTGTTAATCGTTTTGATCGAAGCAAACTTTGCGCAGTGGGTGAAGTGGGTGAAATATACGTGAGAGCCGGCGGCCTTGCGGAGGGATATCTGGGAGTGCCTGAATTAAACGAGAAGAAGTTCTTGTCCAACTGGTTCATTGATCCTCGGACCTGGAAAGACCGCGAAGGAGAACAACCAAAGGAGACAACCAACGAACCTTGGAGGCAATTCTACTTTGGACCAAGAGATCGTCTCTATCGAAGTGGTGATCTTGGCAGATACACTCCCACCGGCCAGGTTGAATGCTCTGGTCGAGCTGATGACCAGGTAAAAATTCGAGGCTTCCGAATTGAACTTGGAGAAATTGATACCCATCTCTCAAGGCACCCTTTAGTCCGAGAGAATGTAACATTAGTTAGAAGAGACAAGTTCGAAGAGCCAACCTTGGTGAGTTATGTCGTCCCGCAAATGGGCAAGTGGGCATCATGGCTCGAAGAAAAGGGCCTAAACGACGATGACTCGGCCGAAGGAATGATCGGAATGTTAAGGCGATTCCGGCCGCTACGAGAAAGTGCAAGGGACTATCTTCGAGGCAAACTCCCCAGTTATGCTGTACCCACAGTCATTATTCCGCTCAAGCGTATGCCTCTCAATCCCAACGGCAAAGTGGATAAGCCTGCTCTACCATTCCCAGACACTGCCGAGCTAAGCGCTGCGGCCCCGCGACGCAGGTCCTCTGTCTTGCAACAACTGTCAGAAACAGAATTAGCTTTGGCACAAATTTGGGCCAAACTCATTCCAAACATCTCGGCAAGGATGATCGGGCCAAACGACTCGTTTTTTGATCTTGGTGGCCATAGTATCCTTGCACAGCAAATGTTTTTTGAGCTTAGACGAAAGTGGAGAAACATTCATCTCAGTATGAGTGCTATCTTCCGTAGTCCAACTCTCAGAGGCTTTGGTAATGAAATTACCCGTCTACAAGACGTCGAGTTTTTTACCAGCGACAATCAACTTGGCGAGCCGTCAGCAGGGAAGTCCACCGAAGCTGGCACTGGAAATGAGTATTCTGAAGATGCGAAAAAGCTTGTGGGCTCGCTTCCGAAACAGTTTTTCCCACCAACAGAGCCTGTTTTGCACGACAACTGTACCGTTTTCTTGACAGGCGCAACCGGCTTTCTAGGTGCATTCATCCTTAGGGAACTTCTTTCAAGGAACAGTCCATCTGTCAATGTTATTGCTCTCGTTCGTGCCAAATCACCAGAGGCAGCGCTTGAACGTGTTCGCTCAACATGCAAGGCATATGGTTCATGGTCTGAAGCTTGGGTTGCCAGGCTACAATGTGTCCAAGGAAATCTTGGTGATGAAAGGTTCGGCTTCTCTGATGACCTCTGGAAGGATTTAGCGAACCGAGTGGACGTTGTGATCCATAACGGAGCTCTTGTCCACTGGGTATATCCATATGCTAATCTCAGAGGCCCTAATGTTCTTGGTACCATCGACTCTTTGAAACTCTGCGCCGAAGGCAAGACAAAGCAATATGGTTTCGTGAGTTCTACGAGCGTACTAGACACGGACTTTTTCGTTGAAGAATCCGAACGCATTGTTGATGCGGGTGGAGCTGGAATTAGCGAATCTGATGACCTCTCTGGCAGTAGTGCTGGATTGGGTAGCGGGTATGGTCAAAGCAAGTGGGTGGGAGAATACCTCGTGAGAGAGGCTGGTCGACGTGGGCTCAAAGGTGCTATCATCCGACCTGGTTATGTTACTGGTGACTCGGAAACTGGAAGTAAGTGGAATTTAATTCACCCTTTTAAAAGGAGCCATTCGCTTATCCATATCGCTATAGCCACGAACACCGATGATTTCCTTGTTCGTATGATCAAAGGCTGTATTCAACTCGCTGCAAGACCTAATATCAACAACACGGTCAACATGGTTCCGGTTGATCATGTTGCAAAAGTTGTGGTTGCTTCGGCATTTTTCCCTCCACACTCCAAGCTATCTGTCACTCATGTCACCAGTCACCCTCGTCTGCGGTTCAACCAATTCTTAGGTGCTGTACAGACATATGGCTATGATGTGCCGCAGGTAGATTATGTTCCATGGGCCAATTCATTGGAACGATATGTTAATGATGGTGACCGCGACATAACTGCCCAGCATGCATTGTATGTTTATCCTTTCCCAAAAAACTTATCATGATTCTAACAAAACTGAACAGGATGCCCCTCTACCACTTTGTAACTGCTGACCTTCCATCCAACACCCGAGCACCAGAACTCGATGACGTCAATGCTGTAGCTGCACTTCGTGCTGATGCTAAATGGTCCGGAAAGGATGTCTCTGAAGGAAGCGGTGTGACTGAAGAGCTTGTCGGACTTTATCTAGCATACCTCTTGGAGATCGGGTTCTTGCCCGCTCCGGCGATGAATAGTGCCAAGTCTCTGCCTAAGGGAAATATATCAGAAGCCCAGAAAATTGCCCTGGGCGCTGTTGGAGGCCGTGGGGGACTTGCTTGAGTGCTAAAGTGGTCCCTAACGTCACCTGTAAATTTGTTTCAGGGGCTTGGATATAAGTTTGAAGCGCGGGCATTTCGTTTTTATTCGCCAAAAGATTCCGTTTTAAATATTTAATGCGGACTGTTGAGCATTCATTCGGTATATAGATTTGGGTATTCAAATTTCTTCCGGTTTTATGGTATTGTTTGGGTAGAGAAAAAAAATACCCAAAGAGGTATACAGGACGAAGCAATTGTGCCGGCCTCGCTTTCCAGAATTAGATTGATAAACCCGTCATTTATCTCATGTAAAGGTATCTTGAGCTCCTCTGAGTACCTCTTCGACAGCCCATCGGAGCAATTCCATCATAGGATATTCCCCCATCCCAGGTGCCACGATCACACCAACGTCGTGCCTAACATGTTGCCCTTCGCCGACAAGCCTCTTCAGGTCATGCGCATCCTCAGCCGACCGCGCAGACTCCTCCGGAAGCAATAACCAAGCATGATCACCAATATACCGCGGCCAAACAATATCATCCACATAACCCGGTGGATCTGTCCAGAAATTGGTTTCCAGGGGAGTATACGCGTTCGCATCTTTCCTCTCCGCTTTGTCACACTCCTGATTGCCAGCTTGTCTCTGAGATGACGACGTCGGTGTCGGCGCGGGTCCGATCGTGATGTAACCCGTTCTGCCCTCTCGTCGTCGTTTGAGAAGGGAATATGTGGCTGGTAGGAAGAGTGGGACATCGATCATGTCGTGAACCGTGCGGAGTGGATGGGAAGCATCGTCGGGTGGCGCGTAGAGCAAGAATCCGTCGACGAGGGCGAGGGCGATGGAGCTATGTGTGTCCTTGATGTTAGCATTGCACCTACTAGTTATCAGATCTTGTAGCGCTACTTTAGTTAACTACCTTTCCGCTCGCGATTTCGCGAATAGATCTTGAAGCCGTTGGGCAACTTCGTCTCTTAGCTTGCGTATCGCGTGCTCATCCACGCCCGAATCCGTCGCATGGTTCAGGTCTTCCTTGCTTTTTAGACCGGCGGGTAAGTGGCCATGGTTGCGAATATATGCCAGCGCGGCTTCGAGCTGCGAGAGGTCGAGAGCTTCGATGGTGTCCCAGTCTTGAACTGGCTTCCCGGAGGATGTCGTGACCACAGGAATCCTGTTGAAAACCGAAGTGGTCAGCATTGGAGTCCAAGCAAGTGTGGCAAGGATGCGAGGGGCGTATTGGCGATTTAAATAAGCACTTACTGGTCATCGGGCCTGTAGAAATCATCTTCATGGAGAACAAACGGCTGAATGTGTGCATTGCCTTGCTCTGGTAGTGGGGTAAAAACTGTCCGGAGCAAACGTGCAAGAGTCGTTTTACCGCTTGACGAAGGACCCGATAGGCCTACAATAAGGGTTTTCTGATGCTGTAAATCCATTGATGTTGATTGACTGATCGCTTTCTTGAAGTCAATGGTATGGATAGTTAGCTTTGAACTACGGAATACTACTGAAAGACTTCAAGGAGAAAGATGTTTTCAAATTCAATCTCACTTAGGCTGCCTAACTCTTGTAATATCATAAAACTGGGTAATCAGGGGACCAATGGACCATATCTGGACTTCAACATCGTCCCTCCTGTACCAATCCTCGGTTCAAGAGGGGTGAAGCCATGATGTTCATATTTTTTGTGCTTTTTTATTTCCTTCTCCACGAACCTGTTGCTGGGACAAAACGGATCCTACGGCTTTCGGCGACCCTGATTCAATTGGCGGGAGGGCCGAGGAAGAAGGGAGCCGGAACCGTAGACTGACTTGACGTAACAGATGGATCTTCTGGAGAATCAATTATACTATTGAATATCGAAACAGAGTCGGTTCCAGGGCTGGAATCACTGCCGCTACTACCAAAGTCTGGACGAGACGTAGCCTTTCGCTTACGCGGGGTTGGTGTTCGCGGTACTGTCATGATGATGCCATCTTGGGTCATCACTTCTTCAACAACAGTTCTTCGTCGTTTGTTGCTTCCACTTGAGCCAGGAGATATGTCTGAAAGCAAGAAAGGGACAGGGCTACCGAGCTTGACCTTACCTCTGCCTGTGGTTGGTGATCGGCGAGGGGATGGCTTTGCTAGGGGCGGAGGGCGTGGAGGCGTTTTCGCCTTGGGATTAGCCGGCTGAAATCGAATTTTGTGGCGATCAAAAAAGCCGGGGGTGTTCTTCATAGATGCATGACCACTATCTTCTTCTCCTTCAGGAACTGGAATGAATCCTTCCTTTTGGATGATGGAACTCATCGTGCCGTCGTCAAATAGATCCTTTTCAGCATGCTGCATCTCCGCATTTGTCATCTGTTTCCTGCGTTGCAACATCTTGTGTTCAAGGGTATCTTTCAGAACAAGAGTTTCCACATAAACTGGCTTCGTCTGAGATATACGGTGAGCTCGTTTGATAGCTTGACTTTCGATATTGGGATCCCAGATCGGGTTGATGATAAAAATGCGGGAAGCACTCGCCAAATGTAGTCCGTGCGAAGCTTGACGTAAATCCATCAACAAAACGCGCACTGTTTGGCATCTATTGAATAGGGAGAGGTATTCGGCTTTCAAGTGTGGCTTCAGGGTGTTGGCATAAATTCGGAACTCCACGTTCAACATCTCAAGGCCTTCTGCAATCCAAAAGGCGTTATTATTATTTTCATAGAAGATGATGATCTTTTCTTCCTGGTGAAGTTCAAGAACACGATCTAGGAGATAGCTAAGTTTGGCAGAGGTCGTAGCAACAATTTTAGCTTTGGCCAGTAGAGAATCAGCTGGGAGCGTCTTGGGAAGGGATAGATCTCTGGTGCTTTTGCATGTTTCAGGCTTTGCTCGGTGGATCAAATAGTCATTCGCTTGGACATTGCTAGCTGCTAAATCTGCTTGGGATTTAACTGCGGAATTTGTTGTAGGCTTCGAGGCATCGGAATCTTTTGATCTCTTTTGCATCGCTCGCTTTGTTCTAATACCTGCCCCAGCTATACCATCAGCTGGGTCCACATCGGATAGGTGGTTCACGACGAATCGCTGGGCGTCTCGTGCTTGAGAAACCCCAAGCAATAGCGGCTGATAATGCTCACCCGAGCCGTCAATAGACCACATCGCCCGAGCGTGATCGGGAAAGTCGCGAACAAAGATGCCAATCTCATCGAATTGATTAAATGCGTGCCAAGAAGAACAAGCAATTGTTTTTTCTGCAACATGGATTCCTTCGCACAAGATATCCAAATCGGGTTTTGCCATTCTGTTTACATTCGCTACTAAATATTTCCTGGCGATATCAAGCGTCACTTCGATGTCTTTCTTCTCGAAGCCAGTCCACCAGAAGCCAGCGTGCCTCAAGTTGTTGAAAAGTGTGGCGAGATGCTTTCTGTTTTTCGGATGGAACATGTAATCTTGATCAGTCCGTTCAGATGTAATGGCATTGACAACCAGCTGGAAAATGAACATATTAAGCGATAATTTATCGTAGAGCGTGGGCTCCAAGTACACAACCTTGTTACTCAGGTTCGGTAGGATCAAGTCCTTGTTTATATCTTTAGTACAATGCCGTACAACAATAGACTGGAGTGTCCTTCGAAGCGATGTTGCCATTGCAGGTCTGCCATCCGCACCTTTTGGCTTCATATATTTTGACCAATTTGCTGGATCACTCCCACGTGAGTTGGCCCATGGTTTTAAGCAGAGGAAGTCGACGACAATTCGCCTCAATTTGTCCAGATTCTTCAATTCTTCGTCCATGATGTTACTTGCGTCCTTCCTAGCTTTTAAAATGGCCGTGGCTCGTTCGTCGTTTGGGGTAGGTACGGAAAGAGTTTCCTGCGATGCAAGGCTGACTTCCACGCCGTACAAGCCATCCGACGGAGTCCCTGAGACCACCCATCGACGTTCGACGTGCAACGACTCCAGGAAATGAATAGCACTTGACTTCCCATTGGCACTGGCGAAATTGTGGCCTTCATCGACGATAATTCGAAGCCAGTGGATTTCTTTTAAAGGCGAACCATAATTTGCGGTCATGTTTGGCTCTTTTTCAAAGCGAAATCTAGCAAAGAGAACAATATCATACGCAAGCAGTGATTCTCTCTGAGGGGTAACATCGGACGTGTCTCTGATGACCAGCACCTTCAGCCCTTCGGTGTGCTTCTCAATTTCATGAAGCCAATGATCAACCAAGTTTGGCGGAACAATAACCAGAGTCGCGGAGGAAATTTGTAAGTGGGTAGTTGTTCCGGTTAAACGGCTACTGTAATTTGGACGAGTAATCGTGTACGACCCGCGATGTTGCTCACACGCACGAATGCAATTGCCATAGTACAACCCAAAATCGTTTTCCATACGATCAAAGTAAAATTTCCATGGGACTGAAAGACGGCCCGCAGCAGATGCAGCCATTTCAAATAAAGTACCAGTTTTTTCCCTCACAGGTTGCAAGCTTTGTTGGTACTCTGCGGGTATTCGCGGAAAATGGCCTTTGGTCGCTAGGATGGTCGCCAGGCATATTAACGTTTTACCGAAGCCCATTGTTTCTGCAAGGACACCTAATAGAATTTTGGTTAGTGAGGGTAATGCCATCAATGGAAGAATAACTTTACCTCCACATGGACCTGAAAAGGTATGTATCTCACGAGTAAGGGTGCCCTCTTCTCTGTCATAAAAGTATGTTTCCCCAGTGGGGCCATCAAACTTTTGGGGCCTTGGGTCGGGTACTTCTCCGGGATTGGATTCTTTTTGAATCATGAGGGCAGCACTGCGACGTTGGTACGGATACAAAGGGGTCTTAAGACCCGATATCCCAGAAAAGGATTCGGTTTCGTTCTCAGTATTTTCTGTCAAAACCGATTCCATTGCCATTTGGGCCCAAGGGTCAGAGACAGAATCGACATTGGGCGTTGGAGATTCCAGGGTGTTGAAGATGTAGAACAAGGATTCATCCTTAGTTGCTATGGCTTGTTTATCACTCAAACAGGGGTTAAAACGCCCATCCCATGCCTCGGGAGTGGTATCCAAATTAGACATAACCACTTTCAGCGCGCGGCGGAAGGCAGCCCTAGAGCGGGGAATGATTCTCCTTCCAAAGTCTTCAGGCAGGACATGCACACGAACCGAATTCCACCCAGGATAATCTTCATTTTTCCAAATGAAAGTCCTAATCCAACCAGCATCTACCAATTTGTCGACTTCTTCAAAAGGAAATTCCGCATTCTCTTCAAGGTGCCGGCCACAGACCTTTCGAATAGGCCGAAACAGCCTTAGACTCCCCACTGGAATGAAATTGTCCAAATTTTCAAGCAATAGATCTTTTTCAGTCGGAGATCTCGAACCGGGAGGACTGCACGAGGAATTTGAGGACGGCGTTGTGGCCAAAGAGCCAACAACACTCGGCGTAGAGGGGCTCGAACAGACTTGAGGAGAATTCTTATCCATCTCCATGGATGATTGCACAGCAGCGTTCACTCAACGGAAAGACTCAGAGAAATGATGGTTTTGATGCGAGTTGAAAACGGAGAGATTAGTCTCCAGGAGGACATATGTAGGGGCTGTCCATATTGAGATGGAGACCGTACAAGCGCAGAACTCAATACTATGCAAATTTTTTCATGCTTGTGTTGTTGCTGCTGCGAAAGCCGGTATCTGCCTTTGGGGGATGGCTGGTTGTGTTGAAGGAGAGGGATTTGAGAGAGGACGTTCGAAAGCCTTGGATAGGGCCAGTCGCCTGATGTAGCTAATCACCCCTTTCCGTTCTTGGCAAAAAGGAGACTCCCGCTCCCACCAATCAGCATCAACCTCAGGACCTCTTCTTCTTCCCCCAGAACACAAACGCCCCCACCAGCCACCGGAATGTTTCGTTTTATCATGTTGAGGATACTGCAATGAGATACAGGCCTTTTGCTGCCTTAATTATTTATCGTATGACGGCGTCTAACTCTTTCCGGACCCTTGGGAAAACCAGTTTTTGCGAATCATCAACACTCTCCCCTTGGCATGAGACTGATGAGGAGTGTGCCAGGAGGTTCGCACCAAATGATTCCTGTATTCGATAATTCTATCTAGCAAAGCAGTTCAGATGCTTGAGCTTGCTACCTCGCCTGATTTGAAAATGTTTCTAGGCATGGTATTGTTGTGTTGTGTTGTCAGAAAAGTGTCACAAAATTCTCCATTGTTCTGACAGCTTTTTTGAGACCCTGATCAGCGATCTGCCTCAGACTGGATAACAGCAAAGTACACTGCACTCATTCAAAACACCTCTCTAGCCTGCATTGCCTTGTATGTCATTTCATCTCAACATTCCTGCTTGGTGTGAGTACGCCAACCTTTAATGGGATAGCCAAACGTATGCTAGTTTCAAGATGCAGGTTTCAAACTTGAGAACACGAAACAGACACTCGAACAGAGTTATGATTACATCTGATACTCCACACCTAGCTTGAGGTGGCTCTAACCTTTATGGCGAATTGTATGACGGCAATATATCTTCTGTCCGTCGAAATTGAACCTTTACCGATACATGTCAAGTCTTCTCCATACCGTCCAATTGCTCATATTTCAAGGATCTGTCGCAACCCCAGCACGCACATGAAAATCAGGATTGACCTGACGAAGTGGAGAGATGATTGTTTAGAAAGTGCCATAGGCCTTTTAAGCGCTCAGTCAGCGGCATACATCGATATGGCCCGCAGATTTGGTCCGAAAGCCCAAATATAAAAGGGGCTGGGATGTCGATTCCCATGCTGATGAAGGCTAAGACATCGGTACCCTATCCGTATCCTAGACCGATAACTCACAATCTCTTTTGGTACGAAAACCAACACTAGAATGTACCAAGGCACTTATCGCTCCAATTCTCACTTCGCTGAAAGACTAAAATCCACATATGGGAAATTCCATCGGCTATTCAGCCGTTACTGAGAAACGGCTCTTTACTCAACTTCCGCTTCACAAAAGAGTCAACAACGATTGCTTGAGTTACCCGCAAAGCAGAAATATTCCTGCGCTCAGTTGTTGAACTTGGGCTTCGCGGCCCTGAACAAAAAGGCAGACCCTACCACCCGCGTTTCAACTTTGTGGAAGTTTTCTCTCAGCGCATGCTCGAAGTCGTAGGCATTGTCCTCGGTGTTGTAGAAAGCGCCGTTATTCAAAACCCATCGCCGAATGCGGGCTGCAAACCAATTATCATCCCGGACTCCCTTGCCCAACACAGTAACACCATGAATCACACCGTCGTCCGTCATATTATTCTTGATGCGAGAGAATATCTGGCACTTCTCTTTCACTGTGGCGGGAATACAGTGAAGCAGGTAGTACATGGAGATGGAGTCGAATTTGTCATCGAAAGGGAGCGGCTCCATGATATCTCCCACGACGCCGCGGGCATCCATCCGCCCTGATCGCTTCAAGCTCTGGGCTAAGGCTGGCCGCTCCTTGTCGAGAAGGGTTAGGCTTGTTGAAGGTGCGATATTTCCTTTTCGCAGGTAATAGCCTGTCCCGGTGCCAATGTCAAGGTGGTTTTTTCCCACGTTCGCCCGGAACTGAGGCAGCATGTACTTGCCCGTGGGGCAACCCCAGGCCCATGTGCTCGCGATGCCCAAAACCCATATCTCGTAGATAAACAGGACCCTAGCGTTGTAAATAACTTTCTCCTCCTTTCCCTTCTCGTCGGGCGCGTCCTTCGCGGGTTCCACCGTGGAGCTGGAGTTATTAATTTCGAGTTTTGTCATTTTCTGTTTTATCTCTTGAACGAAGTTGAAGGGACTCACTCAGTTGGATTTCATATATAAACGTTCCAGGAAGCAAAATGGTTTCAAAATAATTCGGAGTCAACACCGTTAAATAAGGATTTCAGCAATGGCCTGATGCGGATGCACGGAGCGGGGTATCAAGGAAGTGAAGCGGCTATACTAGCTATCACCATCTACCCGCGCCACGCACCCATATACAGTGGCCCTAATTGCCAAAAGACGTTCTCTTTTGGCCGAGCGGCATACCTAGTGGTAACCTTGGCTTTTTTGGCTTGGCATGGGTTGCTCCAGAACCGGGGTATAAAGCCCGAAATGCGTGTGATAGGCCGAAGCTGCATCCAACCTGCCGTATTTCCATCCCTCTGGGATTTTTCAACAGTGTTTCTACCTCCTGACATTTGACCGTAATTGAAAGGCAGTTCACTTTGAAATCGTGCCATCCGTCGTTAAGATGTGATGGTGCTGTGTTCTGAAAAACTGAATTTGTTCTTTATGCTGCAATCTCGATATCATCGATTCTACGAACCCCCATAGGTTCTCGCTCCGTTTTTCATATTGCACGATGATGAGGAATATTTTTGAAGATGGAAATTTCTGGCGAGGATACCTTTCCGGCCAGAAAGACCGTCTACTTCATCTTGACGGTTATGTGTGTTTTACCTTGGCTCGCATGTTGTTAACAGTCAATCAGGCAAGCCACGGGCGTACAACTAACTTCCTTTTATGATAATCTCCCGCCACTCTGCCATTGGCCGACGCAGCACATAGAAGCGCCCTCTTGACGTCCTGATAGACTCCTGGCACCAACCCCAGGCGTCCTGGTAATAAGTTGCACGACGCAAGCTTGCTTAATCGTGCTTGTGGGACTTGCTTCACTGATATTAGACCGAAACAAGGGGTCATTGTCCACATATGGCCGTGAGTAGGACCAATCCAGATGAGTATTCGTATTGGTGATATTGCAGATGGTAATGGGCATGTTGAAATTGTCACCGACGCCAACAAGGATGTTGGAATCTCCATTGAAAGGCTTTATGAAGCGGTTGTGATCCTTGTGTGGGAGCTGGAACTCGCCGGTATACCACCCGGGGACTACTTCAGGGCACAGTGAGGAAATCTTTTTGACCGGGCTGCATTGCAACAGTAGTGGACCATGAAGGAAGATCCACTGAATAACCCCAGCCAAGCAAACCAATGGCGAATCCCTAGGGACGGTAGTTTGTAGAAGTTTCAAAAACAATATTTGGAATGCCACTGTTGGAATGTGTAACACAACAAGTTTCTACAGCTCGGCCAAGCATTTGGAAAGAAAAGAAAAAGACCTTAACGCGCATTTGAAAATTGTGCCAGTCTGGAGTTGTTGAAAGATGAAGTTGGTGGGCAAAAGCTCGATTAACTACTGAAAAGGGCTGGTTTGGCGACGCGACCAACTAGTTAGTTAACTAAGTCTTGGCACGCATGAGCTGACTAAGCTTTCGAAACGTCGAGGCTGAATCCCTCCCACCCTAGGGTCGGACTAGACCTAAAAGGGTCTAGCCTGTTTGCTGACAAACAACGAGGCTGAAACTTGAAAGGAGGCTCGATGCGCGCGCCTGGGATTTGTTGAGAATGTGCAGAGATTCAAGTAACAGCAAACAACAAGAAGGTTGACTTCTTGCTCAAAATAATCTTAAATATTTGGACCATTCGAGTGTGGTTGGTCAAAATATCATAATACGAAGAAGCCAGAACACCTGCAGGTTTGTTTTAAATTAATGGGCTCAGTGAACGCTCTTCCTCCCCTCCCCCCCCCGGGGCCCCCCAACAAGGCTGGCAACTCTCACAAACATGGCAAGCATGTCATGCTGGCTGGAATTCTACACTTATATAACTACTCTTTGCTAAGGGCGGACTACTGTACACACAGCTGCACTGTACCGCTCCCTCCAGAGGTCACCAGAAAGAGTAACTCGGCTAATTAACTGGTGGATTGTCATCTGATGAATTGGACCATTCTGTTGAGGCAACCCCTCTTACCCATTAGTTAGTTATCCTTCCTGAGGAATCAGTGAGCATAAATAACTTGCTAGAAGGCTGTGCAGCATTTTTGGTTTAGTTGGCATTGCTCCAACAAACAGCAGCCCCTGCTAATTGGCTCTGTCCTTAGCCTCTCCTCCAAGTTGGGGTCCAACTGGGATCACCAGCGCTTACAGGGGAGGCATGGATGCAGGTAGAATTTGTTGCACATAACTGCATGGGTGCTGCTTAATGTGCTGTTTTCCTGCACCTTTCTGTCAACATTCCCAAGTTTACAGTGCGGGCTCATAGGGCAATGCTTTCCAGATCTTTTTCAATCCAAACAATTTCTCATCAGCACTATGGGTTGCCTCTCTAGGACAACCCATATCTTAATAGGTCTCTTCATTCTCCATTTTGCCAGTGGATTCAACCCGGAAAAAAACAGATTCCTGAATCCGCCGCTCTCCGGCACAAATCGTCCGTGGGTGGTTGGGGAAACGCAAGTTATCTCATGGAAAACGGACTTTGAAGTCTACAACATAACATTTTGGCACGAATATCCCGGCCATAATGGAGCCTCTCGGGGGCCCGTACTCTACAGTGTGTATTTCACATTTACACTCGGTGACCGAATGGAGCTTTGAAGGACTAACAGGCGTGAAAAGGGGCGTCTAGTACTGCCGAACCGATGAACTTCACCTGGACGGTGCAGATCTACGATTTTGACTTGACATTTTCGAATGAATTCTTCTTCTGGTTCAATGTCGGCGCTAAAGAGTACTTTATATCGCCTTATTTCAATATCACTACCGACACTTCCGTTTTGTCGACAATATCAACCTCTACTCCTTTGACTTCGTCCCCGTCGACGTCTTCCTCTACAACAACTTCTCCAACGTCTTCCACACCTGATACGCCTGTAGAGCCACAGCAGAAAGAGGGATTGAGTGCCGGTACAAAAGTTGGATTGGGGGTTGGAGTGGGCATCGGTGTACCGATAATTTTACTCTTGGGTTTCATTGCATTCTCCATATATTCTAAGCGCTCCAAACCAATGCCTCCTGAGTTGTCGCATACCAACCTAATGCCGCGACGGAGATACCGACCGACAGAACTCCCTGCCGAAAAGCGCCAGATCAATACTCACGGCCCCGTTGAGCTTGATGGAGACCTCTATCTAAAATAGTGAGTCGGACTCGTAACTGCGTCACTGGGTTGGGAGAAATCTGTGAAGAAAAGGCCTGCATAGAAGGCTCGCTACATCCTTCGATATATATATTAAATAATACTTACAACTACTGATAGATAGGTTGCCTCAATGAATGCCTTAACGAATTTTTCATGAACTTTCAAGCTACTGCTCTGTACAGTACATACATACATGTTATATTTTGCACCGACAACAGGCTAATGTATAAATCTTATAGTTTATCGGTAACCTATCTTTTGCCTGGTAGACATTTTTTCAAAAATCACATTCAGATAATATGCCTGACAGCCCGTGTTAACTCACTCGGCAGTTGACACTTCTTTAGTTAATAGGTTAAGATGTAGTCCCACCTCCCTGCAGATGCCTGATTGACTTACTGGAAAAGAACACATTGAAGAGCAAAGGGCAGTTCACAAGGTTTCACAACTCACATCTATAGAAATGTGTTTCGCTCATCTTCGAAACCTCAACTGGCTAGTCTGTGGCAAGAAAAAGATTGTTGATTGCACGATAACTGTCCTTTGTTAATGTTTTCGATTCAGAAAGATACTATCCGGTGGAGGTATCCTTATCGCTGTCTGCTTTATCTTTAACATGTCGGACTATGGGATCCCTTTATAATCGTTTTTCCGATAAACAATGGAATATCAACCGTTCTTTATCCTGTTTTGTTGAAGATCCTCTTCACCTTCAGGAGATTCACAGAATCAGATGCCATAGATTCTGGCGGCTTCGCTCTGCAATTCTTTGCTGGGGTGTATTAAAAGGGCCAGAAGATATCATCTCGGCCTACGGCGGTGGGTGGTTGGCAGTGTTTGATTTTGGCCCGAGAAAATTGGAAGATACGACTTGTCCACGACTTTTCGTGTCCTAATCCTGTTAACACCATACTGATGGAAGCAGCATCATGAATTTCATCACATTTTCCAGAGCTTAAAATGTCTTCCCCTTTGGCGAAAATGAGACATCAAAGGTGTAGTTATATTTCGAAAAGGCGATGAGAGCGAAACACAGCTCAAGTACGAATAACGAGGTTTTATTCCAATGTTTGCAGATTTGTGGAAGAAAAAACACCCCGCTGAACTGAAGGAGTTCGTATGCGCTCGCAGAATTGGGGATCGTCACACATGATCACTGGCCTTGGGAAACCTGTGGTAACTAATATCCGGATGCCACTGAATTCGAATGTGTTCGCTTTACGACGAAATCCGATTCTCTGGATGCGTCACGCAATCAAACTGACTAGTTTAGTTATATGAAGCTCCGCGTATCAGTGCGAAGAGTGTTCTTATGTAGTTTAGTTATAACCCCCCCCCTTCAAGCTTGCTGTCACCTATCTATGCCTTAACACATTTTTGACATTTTGATAACAAACCAAGCAAACAGCGCAAACGCAAACACAAACGCAAACACAAACTGCCACCTTCATGCCAAAGTGGAAACCTGCACGTGACTGATGATTTTTAACCTAGTTAACTAATCCCCCCTCTAATCTATTTCTATTTGGCTTCGACCTTTGCATTGTACAACCTTTGAACATCCACAAGAATAGCGAACAACCTGAACCCGCAAGAGGCTGAAGAACTCGGGGTCCAAACTGCCTTATCTGTGCACGCATACATGTCCTCTCATCGATCCACGTACGGCAAACCAATAGAGCAAGAGAGAGGTCCCTCCAAATTCACCCGCAAACGCGTAGTTATTGGAGCTCGACGACGACATACCGCATGGATGCACAAACATGCCTTGGCACATAACGCACCCTGGCGACGATCAATCTCTGGGGAAAAGGGCTAGCTATGCCAAGTGATATTTATGTTCCTCTCGTGCAATTCAAGGTCGAGATTGCAGTGTGACTCTACTCCGTATAACTACGGAGTATGATCTACCATGCCGCGGGGAAGGGCCATGACCTTCATCGATCGCGTTCCAGTTCCCTCAGGTAACACAATTCCTCTCAACACGATGCCCGTCGAACCATACAGTTTTCTCTTGACATTTTGATGATTGAATGACACCACCCATTTTTCATCCGATACTCTTCCATGGTTAACACAAAATTTTCATCGCGAATCACTACTGCCTTGGTTTGAGTCGCCAATCTCAGGAATGAGCCGAAATATCTTCTTGTTGTCTTGGTTTTTACTCCTTGGTTGGCGATCTTATTCAATGGCCACACTCGTCCCATGCAGACCTGAGTTGTCAATTCCCTACTAGCTACCATTCACGGCTTGATCCTTTGAAAGCCATGCCATTTATCTCAATACGTGTTAAGCCGGAGAGCATCCCGGGCAGTAGATGCACGACATCGTCTATGCCTGGGGATTCCTTTCTACCCAGGCATTACACAGTCTAGATGATTGGAACGGCCCTCACGGTAATAACGACTTCTACGCTATGTTTATACGTACATTTAACCTGCACCGACTTACATTTCGATGCCATTTGTGAATCCTTTTCTCACGCTTGACTCTTTCAAACGTTCCATTTCGTCCAAAGTGATCCCGAGATGGTTCTCAGTGTTTTTGCTTGGGCTTGCATCGAAATTCCGCCGAGGATCTACTTCGTCGGGAGAAGGCATATCTTGGCAATCTAGGGATGCCCGAGAGCGGAAAGTTGTACACCCTTGTGCCACGTATTACCGGACATATGGTCAAGAAATACACCCCAGCTCGGTTTTGGGGAAAAGCAATACTCACATGACCATGATTTCTGTGTCGGTGTAAGATAGCAAATCCGTCGGATACCGACTACCTACTCTTGGAACACGAACAATCAAGGCCCGTTCCGCTTCACTTCAATCACCGGATAACGGCTCAGAGGATAAACTGTGGTACTATTTCTCCCGTATCTAGAGGCCGCATTGCAACCTGCTGGTTCTAGGCCATTTGGGCCATCCTGAAGCCAGACTTCAGCAGTTGGTACACTTTGATCTGCGTTTTCGTCCAAGCTATAACTCAACAAATACGAGAAGAAGATGGCGCCCTCGCCTAATGCCAATAACAATTGTGTTGCTGGTTCACCTTTCACAACTTAGTGAGGAATGATGCCGCGGATCAAACTGCGCGTCGACCGAGAAGGTATAAAGATGGCGAAGGATCCGGTTCTCTGAAATCAATTCCTCATTCTACCCTCGACGACTATAAACCCACAACAACAACAACAACTCACTTTTACTATATCAAATCCAGTTCTACAAGCAAATATGAAGGCCTCTTACATCTTTTACGCTCTTGCTTTGCAAGTTGCCAGCGTTACGGCAGTCCCGGCTGAGAGTAACACACTCAGTATGGGCTATCAATTGAAATTTGTGAATGCTAGAAGAGCACAAAAGCTTACATGAATATTTTTCGGATAGACACCCAACAAAACGAAGCTATGCAGCAGGACAACAACGTCCTTGCTCAGCTTTCTGGCCAGGCCCGTGAGTTGACTGATTTTGTTTTCAATCTTTACTCTTTCTTGTGCAAGGCCTAATTCGCGTCGGGGATGAGCAGGATGCATCCCGTGCAATGGCAGGTGTCGGGGGTATTGCTGCCCAGAAGGCACTCGCTACTGTGTTTATTCACGTGGCCGTTGCTATTGCCCTCGCCGCTAAACAGCCGGGAATCCGCAACATCGGCAAGGGTCAAAATGGATAACATAGCCGCCCATGATCAAAGTGCCTTCTTAGATTACTTGCCCGCGAGCCATATCCTATACGACGTTATTATAGCCTTGCAGATATGCGGTATGCGGTATTGATGGGAGAATGGGTCAATTTGTGAACCAAATCTTGATCTGCAATGGTATTGCGTGGTGATCTCAGTTGCAGCAAAGGTGACCCTCTGGGCTTTTTCTGTCATTCCTACCTTTTTATCACATTCGTTTTTGTTTCGGCAAATGTAGCTAGCTTCGGAGCCTCTTTAAAACAAACTGAACATATTTTATCCTGTGCATGACTATTCCGATTTTTAATACCCCTTCCTTGTGATATCTTCGGTAGCTGCCCACGTATGCCGAACTTGACTCTTTTTGTAAACAGTCAGGAGAAGTCAGGAATGGGCGGATGGAGGCAATCTGTGTCACATCCAGATTCTTATCCACGAGGTACTATATGCAATACATATAGGCTAGTTAAGCGCCGTCGATCTCAGGCAGAAAAATCAATTAATTGGCCAAAAGCAAATGAATTTGAGCCTCAAAGAAAGCAAAAAGAAACTAACTATGTGAAAATAGCCGAAGCCGGGAGTCGAACCACTATGGCTTATAACTAGTTAGGGTGTGGTCTTGAGGCTGGACGCTGGACTTCAGAAAGTTAGGATGGAGTGGCTCTGAACATGATTCACATAACTAATAGGGCTGAAGACAAACCTGAATGTTGTCTTCTTAAACATTATTCAATTATCTAACTATTAGGTCTATCAATTAGTTATATAGGGTGTGTCCCTGATTGCCAAAACCACGGCATCATCCACTGGGCACGTGCAAGATGGTGTTGAATGCTGACGTTAAACGTGAGCGAAAAACATTGGAAAGACTAGCACAAGAAAGAAACCAGAAAACCCTCCCGAGGCAAGATACCACTCCAATGGAAAACATCACGATTAAAAGGAGAATACTGGGATTGTAATTTTATCTCCGCAAAAACTCATCCACTTCGAATCCGATTCTTCTCAGAGCCTTTTCCTCAACAGAGTTCGCAGAGTCGGCGAGTCGTCTGACTACCAACGTCCGCGCATCATCTAGACGGATTTCCACAGGATTCCCTTCGCCGAATTTGGTCAGTTCCTCCTTGTCGCAGTCACGCACGTAAACCGTGACATCGGGACCAACGCAGCCCCGCCAAAGAGACGCCATCCACTGCCAGTGATCAATAGGTGCGTACGCATCGTTGATCGGTGCTGCACATGCATGCGCGTCGGCGGTGCTAAGTTGATATCGTGAGACCAAGGCGATTCGGAAGTCTGACTCCGGTGAGATAGGGACGTCCGAGAGCTGTGGTTCCATGTCTGCGACAGCAGGCGCAAGCGATTTAGGCGAAACCTCACCAGAAAGCATCTCATTCTCAGGCTTATTTCCAGTCTCCGGGCAAGGACCGTTGACAAAATGCATGATTTCTTCAGAGATTTTGTGCCAGGCTGATATGGTTTCCAGGTATTGAACTGTTGCGTCACGCATATCTTCCATCTCGGTCGAGGATTTCGACGAGCGCAATCCCGGTCCTTCAAAGATACGAACGACTTGGCTCTTTGTAGCTGAGAGAATGCCCTTTAGGCACTGAAGCACACACCGAACGGAGTCTGCATTTTGACCTTCCACTGTGACCACAGCGCCCCGACCTTTCTGTGCAGATTTAGTTGTCGTGAATGGAGGGGAGATTCTTGACAACATTTTGATTTTATCGACGAATGGAATAGCCATAACCATTGTTTCAATTTGATTTTGGTTGTCTTCTTGAGAAACTGATGATGTTTGCAAGGGTGGCAGAGTTAGGTTCAGCACATGGACTGGTTCGGAGATACCCGCCATTTCGTACTGTCGTGGAGGTTCCATTGCGTATGTGTTCCTAGGCCGCAGTATCGCTGTGCGAGAATAGGACGTGTTGAATGGAGAAATACCGTTTACTGGGCTCAATTCCCGCCGAGTCTGGGGGAAATGGCACCGGCGTCGCTTAATACCAGGAGGAAGAAGACCGTTATCATCCCGATATTGCGGTTGAAAGGTGATATTCCAGTCGGCATTTGGAGTCGCTTGTATCGGGCTCGCCGATCTTGTCTCTTTTCTTGATAAGCGACTTTCGACTCCACTACATGCTTGAAGACTGGCCTTCGATGGAACCGAAAAGTCATCGTAGGTCTGTCGCGATGGAGCAAATGGCGTTGTAGGAGTTGGCGGTGGGTTCATGATCCTGCCGCCGCACCTATGACAGACAGACGCTCTGGTAGGATTGTTGCTGATTCCCAAACTAGCTGTGCCGGAATTGCTTCCCTTTCGCCCATAACGGCGAGGTTGATATCGGTAATCGGGATATTGTTGCTGGTGTCTTGCTTTTTCTTCCTGTGTTTTGTTCGTTAATGTTTGATTCCGAGTGGGGTTTTCATCGAAATCGCAGAAATACTCACCTCAGCGAGATTTTTCCAATCTTGCTTGGATTCATTTGGGAGACTTCTCCATTGTTCGCCAATTATCTTGGAGATTTCAGGGTTCGCAAGACCCGGGTTCTGCGCAACGACGGCTGCTTGAAAATGTTGCCGAAACAAAATGAAAGCTGATGGTTATGCACACGTATCAGTTTAAAATGTTCAGGCTTCGTTGTAACTCGCATTGCAGGCTTTATCACGAAATAACCCTCAGGCGCGGAGAAAAACCGAAAAGATAAGAAGATATACGCACCATTTCGGGGACGAGGGATCTTTGGATCCGGTTGGCAAAGACAAAATTGGACGTTGGACTCCCTCGATGAGGTGGACTTGGTTGAGCCCGCAGAAGCTGCCCTCTCTTCCCTAGCAAGATCCGAGGTGGCAATCGACGAGACTCGTTTTCGATGCATTGGAGAAGGCATCACAGCTGCCGTTTCCGTAGCATATGCCTTCTTTGAGCTCGATCCAGCTTCAAGAATAGAACTCGGCTGTGCAGGTGCTGTCATCAAGGAGCCCATGCCGAATCGGTTCAATGGCGGACGAGCGTACTTCTCAAGGCTGTCCCGGCACAGACCATCCGACATGCTTCTATGATCAAGCGATGTGGTGGCGCGGATTGGAAGATCACGCCCGGAGCAGTCATAATAGAGGCCAAGCGGCTTGGGCAATACTCGATCGTAAGACATGGAGAAGAACAATAACTCAATTGCAAGTGTCAAGCTTCGTAACAATCTTGTAGGTATCACCCTCCCTCTCTACCTTCATGCTCTGCTTTTGAACCATCATGAATTTCAAGCGCTTTGTTGTTCATCAGGGAATGATCTTATTTAAGGCCACAACCTGAAGTTTCTTTGTTTCTTGATATAAAACCATCATATTGCAAACAATTGCAGTCATCCACTGCGTTTCCGTCTTGACACTTGCTATTAAGGTCAAGCTGACTGTTTGCTGAAACAAGAAAAAAGGAAAAAAAGGCCTGTTACCTGTGGTGCTGGGGGAACTATTGTCTTTGGATCCTTTGTCTGGATCAGCAACTGGATGCGGCACGATGCACTATCATCTTCTTTTATGTGAGACAACCAATCACCGAATTAGCTGCAACAATGCGATGATGAAATCTGTATTTGTTTTGGTGTACCGCGACTACAAACAGGCACTGATTTACGTTGCCAGGCAAAAGGGTGTCTTTCGACCCAACACACGAGTAGCAGAAAATACTTCGAGACAGTCACACAGCAGACAAGATGCAGCGCGCTCTCTCCACCCAGTTGAACCCACACAACAAAGGGTTGCTCCCATTCTTCTAAACTCCATGTCTGAGGTCGGATAAGTAGGTCTCCTGGGACTGGCGTCCACGCTTTTCGGGTGCTGTCGTGTAGTCAGGCTTCCTGCCTTACTACATGATCGTCCTCCAACAATGCTCCGATCCAATCGTATGGCAGACAGGTCCCGCCTTGCAACGGCGACAAGCGCAAGAGAGCAGCAAACTTAGGACACGGGACCCAGAGTGGCGCAATCGGGGGACTGCTTCATGACAACCGCTCGGTGGCCCTGCCGATTTGATCCAAGACAAGAACATCGACCCGCAAGGGGGCGATTCCAAGCCAACTATTCTTTCCAACCCCCAAAAAACGGTGGTTGCAATGGCCCACCCGCGGAGTGGCGACTGTTTCGCCCGTTTCTATTCTAAGATTTCTGGTCTCACTCCAACCACAATTCTTTGACGACGCTGAAGATTTCAGTTGCCAATAATCTCTGGGCCGTGGGGCCCATGTGCAGTGTATCCCTGATTCAAAAGTTCCAGTTCAGCGTTTTTGATGCAGAAGCGTTTTCCAGGATTTTCTCTCAGAACCTACCAGAACAAAAACCTTTCCGGATCATTGCAGATAGCTTGTTTCAACGGCACTTTCGTCGGGTTGACGCAGGGTTCGTGGACATTCTCCCACGTGATGCCGGTTTCCCCAAGCTCTTGCCCGTCGATGAGTCCGCCAACCCATAGCTGTCTCTCTCGCATCTGGTCGACAAGAAACGAGTTTGTGTCAAGCAAAAACAGCGAGCCATACTTCCATTGTTCCGCACGGCTTCGTACTTGTCTGTGCCAGTGCTCGGTCAGCTTGATGGCGTCCTTCTGGACGACCCCTTTCCTCGTCTTGAATGCAGGTAGCAATGTCACATCCACTGGAAGTGAGACTATTATCTTCGTGTCTTCGGTCGACCAGTTTTCTGCTAGGGTTGCCATCTGCACAAACATCCTGTGCACGACCCGTTCAGCGGCCTCCTTGGCGGTATGCAACTCTTGCTCGGCAAATTTCCAAAGGTCCCAGGTTCCAAATGAGACAACAAAGATGGTCCTATCTTTCAGTTTCGAAATCTGTTCTCTTGGAACAGCATCCTCTTTGACGAGCCATTCAGATATCTGAGCATTGAGATCAGCAATGTGTCCTGCCGTGTCATTTGTCTGCACAGTTCCAAGCTCGCTATTGTCGATAACGGCGCCAAATGAAGGGTCTGGAGATTCGCTCATGATTTCCAATATACATGGAACCTAACGCGGGAAAAATGGTCAACAATCTTTTATCCTCATCGCATCTTTGGTGGAAAGCTGTATTTCACCTGGGCACAGAGCATCACTGGCCATGTTTGCTTCTTTAGCGGGTTGTATATGGTGTCATCGTCGCTCCACGAGTCGCCGAAGACGACTAATCTATACGAGTGATCCTCAGGGCTCCCATTTTGTACGATTCTCACAGATATCAGGTTTAGGGACCATGAGAAGTATAATATGCCTACTAGGGCTAGGCCGGTCAGCAGATAAAGCCTCCAGGCCGAAAAACGCATGTCAAGGTGATTCCAAATGTTGTGTTTATTATGTCGAATCGGAAACTCTATGAGAGCATGAAAAAAGGACAAATACGAAAAAGCTAACTCCGGAGATGCAAAATAGAAACTAAAATGCAAAAATCCTCAACGCAGAGAATATGATGCTACAAGAGACAAAAAAAAGGGAGAGGATATATTTCTTGGCTTCATTGGACGCTTCCCACACTTCCAACTTCCGACGATTATGTGCATAAATACGGAAAAGGTGCTCTCTCTATAATTGATATCTAACTACGGAGTATTTGTCCTGTTGATCGATCCATAACGGCCACTGACTTGGATGGCGGGGAAATGATGCCGAGATCCCTTGGGGCCTTGGATGCGATTTGCCTCTTTCGTTGTATTGAGAACTTCCAGCGTAATGATACGTGGTTGGGGAGGAGTAGTTAGGGAGTTGAAACAGTGCACGCACATTTTAAGGCCAGGGGTTTGTTTAGAAGAAGCCTACTAGCCCTTTGGCGACGAGAAAAGGGCCCTTTTTCTTTTTTTTAAGCGGAGAGAGCTTCCAAGCTCTCCGGGATGTGTGGCCTTCAAACGGGGATTGTGTTGGATTGATAGATCCCAGCGGCTCGGCAAGCCTCTTTTTTAGTTATTTGCCGAGCAAGCTAGTTAGTTAACTCTCGCGTGGCCTTCAGTAACTAACTAACCAGTTGATTAGGGCCGGGTTTGAAGGAGTCAAAGAGCTGCAGAGTCGAGAGAGCAGTGTATTGCTCCGTGCACACGGCCAGGTTTGATCCTTGAACAGAATCTACTCCGTATGCATGTTGTCTTTTCAATGAAACCGTTGACTTGTCGTCGCTTTTTACTCCACGCTAATTAACTAACTAGTTAACTAGTTAAGTTATTTCTTGTTACAGAAGTGCTGATCGCTCATCACACAACTTCCAAGGCGCCAAGGGCTCCGCGCGCGATGCAGAATATCTGGGGGCCGCTTCTAGAGTCTCGATTCTACTCTTTGCGCAACCTACCTATTTCTTGCCAGTAGTGAATTGGATCCAGACGTAATTGAGGTAACATGTGGACGGACATCCAGAAGCACATGTACATAGTTACACTGAAAAGACAACATGGTTAGGGAAACGATGCTAATATTAGATTTTGTCATCATCCTTTCGGGAGAGGGGGCCAAGGGCCAGATGCGGCCTTTTACACGACGAAATGATGACCGACATTTTGGTTTCCTACCTGGGGCCATCGGGTGAGCATTGATAGCTTTTTGAACAAAGATTTCATGGCTAGAAAAGTAAACTGGCAATTCCTAATGTCGCGTTATCGCACTGGCAACAATGCCATTCGCTATCTCCAACAATGCGTATCACATCAACACTCAGTGGAATAGTGGAAAAGCACCATCGCGCATGTTATTCAAGAAATTAAGCTCAGTTACGCCTTCGGCCCACCGTAAAGCTCGCGATGCCTTTTTGTGTCACGGCGAGATGCTCCAGAAGGTTCTCTTCAAGAGTGTCAATTGCCGGAGTTATGTAGTATTCTTGCCAGGATCGCCGACGTTATGAGAGTTTTGAGTAGCCGTCTGTCGACAATGAGGCCCATTCGATCGCACGACTGAAGGGCACGAGCAAAGCAACCTCTCTCAATCCGCTTTGTCGGTTTCACGACTCATAGGGAAAAGGCGGGCGTTGTATTGAAGGGTGGGATCGCGGCGGAGCGTCGACATGGTTTAGCCGATTGAAAAGGGAGTAAGAAAGGCCCCCCGCGGTCGAAGTGATACGTCCAAGAAGAGGTTGCCCGTGCCTGGTGTTGAAGCAGGAGGCGCTGAAATTACATAAGCAGTAGAAGACTCGATTTGATTGGCCGGAGGTGGCTAGGGCTGCTTAGGTGAGCAAGTGCTCCCGTTCGGGTTTAGTCTCGCTTAGTCAACCACCCACAGAATTGGGCGGAATTTCGCTAAGAAATGTCCACAAACGCAAGATTTGAAGTTTGTTCCGTTGCGAAGACTGTCGACAAACCCCTTCATCAACCACCCGCCCCCCCTTCGACAATCCGCGTGTGCCTCCGTCTTGACTACGGACTCCTGTCAAGATGAAGCTCAACATTGCCTACCCGGCCAATGGGTCGCAGAAACTGATCGAGATCGAGGATGAGCGCAAGCTCCGACCCTTCATGGAGAAGCGCATGGGAACGGAAGTGAGCAACCGACCCCAGCACGCCTGTTTCTTTTTATCTGCCGGGGGAATATGAGAGCTGTGGGTGAACAAGCATGTGGATGCTGATTGCGAGCGTTTTTCGCGGCCTTCTAGATTTCTGGCGACTCTCTCGGTGATGAATTCAAGGGCTACTTGTTCAAGATCACTGGTGGAAACGATAAGCAAGGTACGAACGATCTACGACCAGTAGGATTGGAATAAACACTCCGGCCTCGAGTTTTTGGATCTACTGCTAACAGTATTGCAGGTTTCCCCATGAAGCAGGGTGGTATGTAGCGAGTTCCGACATCGAATTCGACATATCGAAACAAAAAAAAAGACTCACAGCTTTATCCTAGTTCTATTGCCCCACCGTACCAAACTCCTCCTCAGCGCCGGCCACAGGTAATTAAGATATTCAACGCCATAGAAATATCGCGGAAGCACTTTCGAACTGACACTTGACCACAGCTGCTACCGACCCCGCCGAACCGGTGAGCGTAAGCGCAAGAGCGTTCGTGGAGGTACGACAAACCAACTTTTCCTTTTTTGCAAAACGATGTTTTTAACTTGAAATCGTTTTAGCCATTACCGGATATGACCTCTCCGTTATGGCCCTCACCGTCGTGAAGCAGGGTGAAGGTGACATCCCCGGACTCACAGACGTCGTCAACCCCAAGAGACTTGGTCCCAAGCGTGCCACGAAGATTCGCAAGTTCTTTGGCTTGGATAAGAAGGATGATGTCAGAAAATTCGTTATCCGCCGTACCGTAACCAGAGAGGGAAAGAAAGATTACACCAAGGCCCCCAAAATCCAGCGTCTCGTCACCCCTCAACGTCTCCAGCGCAAGCGTCACAGAATGGCTCTCAAGCGCCGCCGATCTGAGTCTGCCAAAGAGCAAGCGTGAGTAGTTCCAGTTTTTAAGACGTTGGTCAATGCTTACATTTTACTTTCCATCACTAGTAATGATTACGCCAAACTTCTGGCTGCCCGTGTCCACGAGGAGAAGTCCAAACGGGACGAACTCCGCAAGCGCCGAGCATCTTCCATGAGAAAGTAAATGGTTTCGCGTGGTGGTTAATACCGGGGAAGAAGTTTGGGTGCGGTCGGGTCAAAGGAAACGGGGTGTTGTGTGCAACTATGATGAACCTCGAACTTTAAAGAGAAATACTACGTCTTTTTTTCTCTTGTCTTTTTTCTTCGAGCAAACGAATACAGAGTCTTTGGGTCATGGGAGTTTTTATTATATCTGCTTCAAAAATTCATTTTGCCAAATGACACATTTGTTCAAATATTCCTGGCCCCGCAGCGAATACAAATCGAACCCCCGGTTTAATCGATACTTTTCGTATCCTACCTCGTCCTGTAATAGCAAGGGGAATGGGTGACTGAAAGTACTGCAAGCAGCTTCTAATATATCCCAACTTGACATGCAAAATCCCCAACTTGAGTACCCGCAACAGGTTTCAGATGTGGTCTGCCCACCCATGAAAACGGGCTATCCGCTTGCCTGTGCGTAGCCATATATAGCCAAGTTGGTCGATACGCTTGGACCAGTGATTTGAAGTTTGAAAGCTTGCATCAAAGGACGTCTGTACTAGTAGGAATATGCATTCAATTATAAAATCAGGACTGTCACAGCTATATATTACGGACATATATAGAAACATTATCTCCTTGGCCTTCACAGAGTTTTATAAAGGAATGGCTGTTTCAGTGGACTGGAGGTGAATATATACATAATGTCAACCCCTAGGCTCTTTGTTGATAACCATGAAGAAATAGATAGAATTTTATTTTTTTTTTTGAGAAGGAAGTTTCAGGGTTCGAATACTAAGCTACGGTTTGCACGCAAAAGGGTGGTCTTTGGCAAAGAGATCTCCAACTTCTTTTCTTTCAACTGAATATGATCATGTGGCGGGTATCCGCTGGGCTGCAAGAGATGCGAGATGGAAACGTAGGAAGAAAACCGAGTAATTGCTGCTTTTTGATTCTAAAGCCTATGTAGAAGGATATTACATCACGAGACAACGTTGCTTGCTAAATAACCCAGCTGATCTGCACTTCAACTGTTTTTCCAACAAACAACATGCCATCGACAAGCAAAAAAAGAGACGAAAAACAACACTAGAAAAGCATAGTTACATTTTCCCAACCCTTCAGCAAATAACACAAATCAAAGCAAAACCGGGCCATTCTGAGAGTACATGAAAGTGAGAACTTGATAGCGCCACCAGATGCAATTGGAATAGAGTAATGCAGCCCAGAATCAGACCGTAAACCATGAACCAGGGAAAAGGGAAGTAAGAAGGACCACAATCTCTCTCGCTCATGCGAATCCAAAATACTCGCTACCAGCTGTGATTGCTGTGTAGACGCGTTGTCGGAGTGTTTCGTAGCTATCGTACTCCGGCAAATCAAGCTCTATGATACAGTTAGCGCAACGAAGCTTATTATCAAAAGAACGAAGGGAAGCTTACGATTAAAACAAGTATGCGAGCTCGGCAATCTATCTTTGTTACCATAGTCCCGATGGATATTGAACTTGCTGAATCCGTTCATGCCTTCAAGCTCGCGGAAGCCGTTGAGCGGAACCTTGCTAGTACCAGTGACAAACTGGAGCAATTTAGCACGCTCTTCCTTGTCAAACGAGCGAACAGCACGCCAGAACCATTGAATCTGTGGCGATGACGCCGAGTAGTTGTGGTAATCGGTATTGTTTTTCCAGTCATCAACATCAATTTCGGGCAGACCAGAAATCAACAACTCCAGCTCTTGCTCGTTGAAGATAGAGATAAGATCAGCCGGGATGATATCATGGAAGCCTCTCAAGAAATTGTCCAGCTGCTCTTTAACAGATCCAACCAATCGGTGTTCAACCACGAGTTGAACGTATTCTTCCTTGTTCTCTTGAGTGACTGGAATGTTACGGCCGTTCTCAATTAAGTCAATGACTTGCTTTTCGCCAAAGGCCTCAACCTCGACTGAAAAGTTCTCGGTAAGAATATCAGTGATGTCGTTTTCCAGCATCCAGAGGAGCGACTTGTAGTAGTCTAGATCAAGAGTTTCCATGTCTTTAATAGACACAGTTTTTGAAAGGATACGCTTGTACACTGCGCGACTAAAATGACAATCTAGTACTCGACCTTCATAGAGGGCTTTGCCGATAATTCGTCCAATAAATTTGAAAAACATCAAATGTTCCTGGTTGACTCCACTGAGGCGGTTGGGGTGGAATGTAGTGCGGTCGGATGCAACAGGGATGAACAAAGCGTAGTTGGGATTGAACATTCCACGAGCGAGAACTTGGAACCACTCTCGAGTCACACCACCTGCATCAACACCCTCTTCACCATGGAAACGAATATTGAGCTTGCCGTATTTCATTTCGTCCGCGCTTTTGAAGTACAATGATTTGAAGGAGTCAAGGAAGACCTGATCTCTGCGAACAGATAGCTGTAGCGGTGGATGAGGGTGTCGAGCCTCAGACCCCCGAGAATGAATACGACGGTTGAAGTAATTTCGCTTGTTGTCAAATTCAAGCACCTTCGGGTTCTTGACAAGAAGTGAAAATGTACCACTCATAAGCCGGGGATTTTGGCGAACAAGTTCATTGAGGATTTTTCGATGTTCTTCGGTGAATGTGAAAAACAATCCTTCCATTCCTGCATCGGGCGGAGGGCTTGAAACAGAGAATTCCCGTCCGTGTCTAGAGAGTGGGAGATCTCGCAATGTAGTATTCTTGCAGACAACCATAAGAGACTCAATAAGCGGGAGTAGCGTGGTTGCCACGTTCAACATACTCTCCTTTTGACGGATGGTGGCGAGACAGTCGCTCAATTTGTTCCAAAGAGGGCCAAAAGTGGCGCTTTCGTAAAGGTTTTTCAATATGTTTTCCTTCTCTGTGGAATTGGAATCGGCTCCCTTATCTCCTCTGGCTGGATCAAACAGATAATCGAGCGCAGTAAGGACTCGAAGAAGTTTGGCCTGGTCCGAACTTGCTGGGGAGAATTTTGACAGAGCCATCCCTTGAACATCGGTGCCGCTTTTAGCTTGAATAATGTGCGGAAGGAGCTCATTCAGATCCAACAGAATGGATTGGCTTAGTGTCTGAGCTTGCTGCGCTAACTCCTTGCCAATGACGTCCTTAGCACCGGGAATAGATGACAAATTATTGATGGTTGACAACGTTTCCCTAAAGATTTTGCCATTGCACTCGCGAGCAGCGAGTATGTGGACCACTAACTGGAGGTTATGTTCCGGTACGGCCGGAGGTTCAATGACACGCTGTTTCTTTGGCTTCAGGTCTGCTTGGCCTTCATCTGAAGGGCCCTCCTGATTTTCTTCCGGTTTCTGTTCAGTTGCGAAGGTTCCGGCGTCAGGCATTGTGGTGTCTGATTGACTTGTAGTCTCCGTTTGTTCTTTCTCCTTGGCAGCTTCGACTTCCTTCGCTTTGGCTTCTTCTTCTTGTCTTTCCTTCTCCTTTTTAAGCAGAATAGACAATGGCTGCGTAATGCTGCTTAGCAAACCAGAGAGCTGCTCCATGCAATTAGGACTGTCGAGAATGGCTTTGCGGTCGAGGAGCGACAACAAGGAGTTCAATGCAAATTTGTTTGCCTTATTTTCCTTGAATTTACCCTTGCGGAACGACTTAAACTTCAGCGCTGTATGGGAGTCATGTTCAGTGAGGAAAAACCAGGCGATATGAGGATTGTACTGTGTAAGGAATGACAAGGCACCAAGACACTGTTGAATGACTACCAAAGGAGTAACGTCACCATTGGCACCAGGTGTAGGTAACGAGGCAGTGCGTTTAAGCTGAGGGGTCTTCTGAGTTGTGGGTGTTTTTGCCCTGAGAGACAAATGAGCGAAGCTTCGTTCAACGGCAGAAACATCGGCACTGCCATCCTGCAATATTAAAAGAAGTAAACTAAGAACCTCGGTCCTATTCTGACGGTTCTGGCATACGTTGTGGAGGATATCATTCAGGTGATGCCGCGCGTTCCCCTGCAATGGCATGAACATAAGACGTAAAAGCGTAGCAACACCAGCTTTGTCAAGCATCTGAACAATTTGACGCCGCTGTGGCTTTTTGACGGCCTCATCTTGCTGTGAAGTCTCTGCTCGGGACTGAGAGTCCATTCTACCGATGTCGAATTGTGCTAAGCGTCTGCCAGTGAGAGCACGGGCTTCGGTAACGAACTCGGGACCAAGTGCTGCTAGAACTTCTTCCGGCTGGTCTGCTAGCACCGTTTGTCGAAGGGATGGGTTCAGTGTAGCAAGGAAACTTGCGGGATCCATATCTTCAGCATGTGGAGCTCCATTAGCAGCAACTTGTCGACGAGTGACCTCTCGTTCACGGCGACGACGGTCAGCCGCTTCCTGTTGCAAGAGTTCTTCACGAATCTCTGGAGGTAATGCTTCTAAAAATTCAGGGTTGATTTCACTTGGTTCCTCGCCTGCAGCGGCGGCATGGGATCTTTGTTCCGCCAGCTGTTGCATGATAACTTCCTCGCGGAATTCCTCGGGGATGGCTTCAAGGAAATCAGGATCGATATCCATGCCAGTGATGTCGAGCTGGCGACCTCGAATTGTAGTATGTACGCGAGGCGCAGCTTCAGACGGGCCAGCGGCAGGAGCTTCAGCTTCAGGTTGCTGTGCTTCTTGGCCTTGTTCCGTTGGTTGGACATCATCCATTGGCTCGCTTCCGGTGACCTGGCCTGTATTCTCTTCCGCTGCGCGCTCTGCTTCTTGTCGTTGTCTCAAGGCTTCCTCCTCTTCCTCTTCCTCCTTTCGCTTGCGTTCCTTTTCAGCCTCTTCTTTCGCAATACGCTCCTGTCGTTCCTTTTCTTTGCGCTCTTCATCTCGTCGCTTCATCTCTTCCTCAAGCTGTTTCTTCAATCGCTTTCCTTCTTCAATCGCAGGAGGTACTAAAAGCTTGAGAATAGAGTTCATAACCCGCAAAGCCTTGTCAACGTAACTAGTTCCGAACAAGATGCGAGCCTCTTCTTGCCAACGCGTAGTCGTATTCGAAATAGTAAATGTTACCGCCTGAGCGGGATCATCGCGAGGGCGTGTGCTCACGGCACTAGGTCTACTTAAACCGAGGAGATCCTGAAGGCGAGAAGGTAAAGCGGCATCACGTTCGATATGAAGATGGAAACCATCCGGTCGAGTTACGACACCAAAACCGGGACCCCCTTGTCCGATCACTTGTAGAATCGCGTTCATAAAACTAACGGGGCTATCGACGGCTAAAAGTCTGCCCTGGCTGGTGGGATCAATTGCATGTACCCAGTCACTGAATGCTTCGGTGCTCGGTGGTTGATCTGTTGGCCGATCATTGCGACGCAACAGGGGATTGGTCCCATCGTCATTACGAGGTGCTGCGATTGGGGTGCGGTGAGTTCGATAGCTAGGGATATGAGTGCCTCCGTGGCGACCCCCGAAACCACCAGTGAATATATTCCATGGTGTTCGCTGAGTGCGAGATTGGGTAAGTTCATCCACCCACGCCCAAGGTGAGTTCGAAACATCTGCATCCTCATCTATTACATGGTCAGTAACCGTTTTACTTAGAATGAAACAAATCAACCTTTGTCACTAACCTTCAAAGCCGTGGTAGCCATGCTCGCCGTAGTCGTCGGCATCTTCCTCTAGCTCATCTAACTCATCTTCTTCTTCTGTGGGAGTAGTCAGCAACCAAACTTTGCGAATACCCGAGTTGTACATACCATCATCTTCATTCATCTCATCGTCGTCCAACACATCATCATGCAAAGGCCCTCCTAGAGCGATATCGTTTTCGATACGGTCAACAGCCCCGCCAGCACCCTCAAGAACACGTAATAACTCATCAAAATGAGGTGGCCCAGTATGACGATCCCCTTGAGCGAGGTCCTCTAAATCGTTCTCAATTTGTTCCATTATTTCAGCATCTGCCTCATCTTCGTCAGACATTTCTTCACTTTCCCATTCATCATCGTCATCGCCGTGAAGACTGTCGTTATCATGGTCTCCCGTAATTTCTCCGGCCATAATTTCATTGTCCAAATCAGATTCTTCTTCGCTCTCATCCTCGTCGTCGTCGTCGTCCTCATCATCTTCATCACTTTCTATGAAGACTTCAACATCCATGGGGGTATCACCTGACAACCCTTCAATAGGACCGCGCCCGTCAATATCTTCATCATCGCTGACAACTTCACCATCATTCTCAGGCATATCTTCTTCATACTCCATCTCTTCGTCGTATTCATCGTCATACATCTCATCTTCATCATCTTCCTCTTCGCTAGACGTCTCTTCCTCATGATCGGGCTCAAACATTCCGAGAGTGGAATGTCGGAACAAATCGGGTGTCTCCTCTCTGTCATCTTCAATATCTGACACGGAAGTCGCAGATGAAATTTCGTCTTCTTCTGTTAACCCAGGGGCACCAACACCAGAAATACTTGCAGCCTCGCTAAGCAAAACTGCGGTTTGGGTGAGTTTATTAAGTGGACGAAGGATGTATTTCACGGCCCTCTTAGCAGAAGGGAAGTTTAGGTCTATATCCGCAACTGACAAAGTGAATGCAGAGAT
This sequence comes from Amauroascus niger, assembly GCA_001430945.1. Lineage (NCBI taxonomy): Eukaryota > Fungi > Ascomycota > Eurotiomycetes > Onygenales > Onygenaceae > Amauroascus > Amauroascus niger. The sequence goes on from LJPK01000541.1 coordinate 409,897, forward strand.
GAAGTGCTTCTCAAACATCATCTTCGCGATATAACGAGTGGATGAAGGATAATGTGCTGAGCCATCTGCATTCGTTGCTCCGCTCAACATCTTATCAAAAAGGTCAGCCAAACACATAAGCCGAGCGTATTTAACGTCAAGCGGTTCCTGAGACGCATTTGCTTCCTTGTAAGATCTGAGAGCATGCTCCAAGACAAATCTTCGTACGAACATCAAATCTGTCTCATCTTCTTCTTCCATAGTAGGACGTCGCTTCGACCCGCCGAATTCCCCAGTCCTGGAGCACAGCGCGACGATTACACGCATGGCCCAATGTGATGTGTTAATTCTCTTCTTGAACGATATGGATTCGTCATGTTCCAGAGTTCCGACAGGAATAAGAGAATGAAGTAAATAATTGACGACGCCCGATCGCGGCTTAGAAGGAGTTGTAGCAAGAGGGTCAGCTTTGCGCGAAAAGTTAATGAACTCCACTTTCGTGCGATTGTATGAAGAGAGAAGTTCGGTCATGCATTGAAGAAGGAAACACCGATAGATGTAGATGGGATGATCTTCAGACTTAAAATGCGGCTTCTCCGGCTTTTTCTGAGCCGAGTCCCGTGGTGGAGGGGTTGAAGTGGCTGACGATGTGTCTACTGTCGTCATTTCGATGTCTTCAGGTTGGTCATCGGCGTTGTCTGTGGTTACCGCGTTAATTTCCGCGTCGTCAACGTCTCGATAAGTGAGCAATTCTGAGAGCAGGCAGTGAATCACGCCATCAGGATGTTCCACGACTGGAGGTTTAAGTTCCACCTTTGTTTTCGCCTTGACGTCGCTTCCCTCTATACGGTCCGTCTCTCGGTTTTGTCCATCGGACGCCTCTGCCTTGATTTCCTCCTTGGTTTCCTCACTAGATGCGGCTTCGGTTTTTTCTGACTCTGTGTCGCTCTTTTCTACCTTTAAGGCGAGAATTTGCTGCCTTTGTTGTGAATCGTATCTTTGCAACTTCAACTTTTCATTGATGATCTCGACGAAAAGCTTTGGGGACCGAAGCGCCAAATGATAAAACTGTCGAATGAAACCGGTTGTATCCGTATGGCGAGGCGACCTTGAATCAAAGCTCGCTACAATCTCATTTCGCATGATTTGTCGAACCGTGTCGTCATCTTCAATGATATGACGAAGAATTAACATAAAGTTGCTCCGCAACCTGTCATTAGAAGAGTCGGCAAGCTGTTTAAACATGACAAACAGCCGCTGCAAGTTTTTTCTGATTCCCAAGCGCACAGCAATATCGCGATGGCGGGTTAATATGACGAAAATTCGACAAACAGACAAAGCGAGAGAATCATCTTTTCCGATGCGTGGTAAAATTTCCACAATAGCGTCAAAGAGTTCCATTTTCAAGTCGATAGGAATAATTGCTTCCTGTAGTTCTGCTTCTGCTGGAGAGTCGGTGACGTTATCCGAATTTGGAGCGGTCCACGAAATCTGGTCCGGTTGCTCGTCATCGGACAGAATCCTTTCTAGTATTAGAAGGACCTGGGGGATCCATGGACAAGCTTCACCAGTTTGCTTATCTGACTGAGACTTAGGAACCGTGATAAAGCCGAGAAGGAGAGAAAAATTTTCCTTCAGATGTTCTAAGGTAGCATCGTAAACGCTCTTTTCTTGAAGGACCAATGCGAGTAAATTAGCATAAGCCGCGATCTTTTTTCCGCCCGATTGAAAATTTTCATCCATCTGCAAAGAGATCAGGGAATGTATCAACGTTTCTCCGATTTCTTTACGGAACGTAGTCCCGTCACGGAGCTTCGTAGCAGAGTTGATAAGGTCAGCGAGCTCGAATGTGACATCGTGGTGAAGATTCAACACTTCAAGACATCTCTCAATTAGATTAGTGCGGATTTCGTCACGTTCTTGGTCCAAATCCTCAACCGTGACCACGTCTCGTCGCTTTGGTGTGGATGTCCTTCTCGTAGTTTGTAGCGCTGTCGTATTTGCAGTACTCTGGTTCCATGGCGTCTCTTCAGTATTAGTAGAGGATTGTCCTGCATGAGCAAATGGATCAAGTGGGGCGGCTTGAATTTCATCGAGCAGAGCTTCAATCGGGCCTTCAAAGGCTTGATTGAACGATGGCGTGGATGCGGGGGATCCATCTGAGCGTTGAAGTTGATTTGAAGCAGGGGTACCAAAGAGACTCTCATTCTGAGGTGTGTTGCCAACTCTGGAACTCGGTTCGATGTCAAACGAAGGTACCGGAAGCCTTGGAGGAGGTCTATGACTTTTATGGGCGGCACAATACTCTTCTGAAAATGAGGAAGAATTATTGCAGCGATATAACGCCTCTTTGACAAGATTCTCATCATATCCTTTCTCGATTAGAGAACTAAGACGGTCTCTATGGAACGAGAATGCTTTCGGAGTTGCTGTGCCAGGGACAGGGGGCACATCGCCACGGTGATATGCGGCACTTTCGTACTCTCCTTCTAATACCGACCGAAGAATCTCAATTAGACTCTTAACCATCGAACTAGATGCATCCTCGATGAAATCGGATTCCCACATCTTTTGGACTAAGGGCAAGGTTTCCATTCTCAGCTCGACTAAGAATTGAGACGGCACGAAGGCACCAGGGCGATCTCTGTGCTGTTCAGCCGACATGGCCGCCATCGCTTGTGTTTGATTAGAATCGATGATATACCGAGCCGAAGTCGTCTCGGAAAAGAACGTCAAGATAAGTTTGACACAAGCACAAGCTGCGGCTAATCGGGACGCTAACTCGGGCGAAGAGTTCTGCCTAGCCTGGCGAGTCGAAATTTTAATTTCATCCAGGAGATGATCAGCTAAGTCGTTGAGCGCCTGGATACCTGCCATCTTCTTGAAAGCGTTGAGAACGATAGTCAGACAATGCGAATGGGGACGATCGCTCGCTATCATAATCATTAGTCGTAGCTCAATCACACATCCCAATGATCTGACTTACTTTGGAATAACAATTGAGAGAAAGTCGATAAAATAACAATGAGATAGGAGAAGCGATCTCTGGGATCGGCATCGCTTGCTTGTTGCAACTGTTGTATGATCATTAAAGCAATAGCTTCGGCAACTTTCGTGGCCTTTTGCCGCTGGAAAGTATCCATGCGCCGCTTACTCGTAAGGCCATGTCCCAAAACATGATGAAAGCTCGTGATCGACAAAGGCAAGGAACTAGCTAAGTAGCGAAGCATATCGGTATTCCGCAGCGCTGTCCAATTAACAGAACTCCCAGTCTCCTTCGAAGCCTCCCTTGGAGCCGAAGAATCTGTGTTAGCGCTTGTAGATGCTGCTTGTGTTGTGGAGGACGTAAGATGGACATCGCCAAGGGCGGAAAGGGCCCCCGTTCTGGGCAAACCTTTCCACTCAGCGGGTTCCTTCTTTTGCAACTGTATCTCTTCCCATACGCAAGCTGCCTGTAAGCTACCCAGGTTCTGAACAAGTTTGGCATACTTGTCTGCTAAATTAGTTTGCACGAAAGGAGATACTTGTTGGCTGGGCCGAATAGGATACAAAGGCGGGCCGTAAATCTCGCGGAGAATGTCTGTCAATGTCAAAACAGCAACAAGGTGTTTCATGAAATATGTGCCTTTGTGCTTCACGTCATGAACGTCTGGCTCATCGGTAGGTGTTGAGCAAGTCACAGGAGTAAAAAAACCATTCTTATGCCATCCTTCATAAAACGGACTCAACTTATCAAGAACCATCTGAGTACGGTTTACTACCGAAGGCACAACGAGATGCGGTTTTGTCTCTGCCATTACTTTAACAACCTGAGACAAGTGGCGACTTGCTTCAGAGGAGTGGAAAGTATGAGGAACACTTGGTAAAGTTGCCAAATCGAGAAGATATTCCACGCCACCGAATTCGATGAAGTTGGAGCACATATTTTGATTCTCAAAAAAAGCGGCTAGGAATCGCAGGACAGGGAAAAGGTAGTCGTCGGCGTCGAGACCGTTGCGGTCGTCAGCCTTGTTGAGCGACCAATTACCCGCATCTGGTGAACCGAAGATATCCGCGTAGTGACGTGCAGGCTGGCCAGATATAGAAAGCCCCCCTTCAGCCAAATTAGGCACCGCCGACATTTGTAAAGAGTCGAAATCTTCAGTGAATGATGCGCTAATCTCGTTGACAACGGAAGCTGGCCCGCCAACAACCGACATAACCTGGTTTTCATTTTGGGCCAGTAACTTCGCTCCTAACCCATGCTCCCAAGCTTTAGAGGACACCAGGATTCGAATCCGAGCAACCATCCGCACAATTGCACTAGTAACGGCCTTCTTCAAGCGTGGATGATGCCTTATTAGTTCATCGAATGAATTACCCAAAGCCCGAACTAAATTGGAATCGTGTCTCATGCATTTCACGTGCTTGGGGCTTTCGAAAATATCGAAGAAGTGGTACAGGGCATCCGACGATTCGAAAAGTTCCAACCCACTTGAATTTAAACATATTGCCCCAAACGCAAGTGGAACACATACAATGGCTTCCGAAGATGGTAAGACGCCATGAGAACCTGTGTGCTCATGCTTGGCAAGGAGCTGCGTCACAAGCGAATTCGGATCCGTATCTGGATCAGAAGGAATGAATAGAGTTTGCGAGGGTTTATCATGTTCTCTGCCAGTTGGAGTTCCTTTAATTGGACCCGCCATAACCGCCTCCAGGAAAGATTTGCTCAACCCAGCTTCAGCAATAACTGCGTAGCTGGTTGGTTCGTTATGAATGAAGTTGCTCATGACGTTTGCAACGCCGCTCCAGACATGTGACCCAAATACCTTAGCATTCTCAAGAATCAAACGAAGCCCCTCAAGCAAAGGGTTACAATCAATGAGGTTCCGTAGCAATCGCTCAAATCCACTAGTATTGTGTTGCATAACATGGTTGACAAACTTGAGGAGCCATCGTAAAGACTGCTGGTGAAAATATGGAATTTGGTAGTCCGTGAATGCGTTTTTGTGTTCCTCCGGAATTCCTTTGCCCTCTTTGACGAGATCGAAAGCGGATCTGGACTCTGAAGAGATGAGGCCAGATAAAGCCTCGAATCCACGGGCTGAAGCTAATGTTGCCAACGCATCCCGAACCGGGTGAACGTAAGTGTCGAGAAACTCCATAACCCGCGGGTAGACTCTTCGAGCTTTTTCAGTTCGAAGATTGAGAATATCAACCAGCAGTGGGATCCATGCTGCCGAACCAACGGTCGGAAGATTACGAAGCAGAGAAAACAGTGCATCCCTCCAGTCATCACTATCAGGATTACCGTCATCGTCGGTAGAAGAAAGGTCAGCAACTGTCTTCCGGATGATGAACATGAAGATTCCGTGGTTCACATTGACATTGAGTGCAGTGCAAACATCCGCGGCTTTAGATTTATGTCTTGCGAGTGCATCGAGACAGCCAAGCGCAAAAGTCTGGTTGAGTATAGACCCACATATGTCGCCAGCCACAGCAAGGTGCACGAACTCTGCAAGTTGATATGCAAGCTGAAGTCGTTTTGGCTCGTCGGCATCTTGGTAAAGGATCTTTTGTTGAAACATGACTTCCGGATAGATGTACGCGAGATTAGTGAGTGCAAGGATCCTAATGGCAAGTATTTGCTGTCTTGTTTCAAACGACTTCGTCAATGCGTATGCGATACGCACACGGTTCAACAACTCGTACTTCGATTCCTTCGGGACCTTAGCAACATACGCTGTCATGACCCCTTCTATGCCACGAGACAATATTTCGGAGTTTGATATTTCCAAGAGAGCCATTCCTCGAATGGACTCGTCGGACTTAACAGTAGTTGAAGGGGTAACAACAGAAGGTGAGTCGTCACCTGAGGAGTCACGACCAGCCCGAGAGCCATGATGTGCAGAATGTCGACGAACGGGAGTGGGTGTCGTAGGAAATTGCGATGCATGAGCACGACTGGTACCCGCTGCTGACGGTTCTTTCGCTAGCTCTGCATCTCGAGGATAGTATGCCAAACTAACATTACCCCAGTCCTCCCACTCGCTTGTCCCGACCCCATTGTCAAACAAAATATCAGTTTGAGCTTTCGTAGTCGTGTCGGTCCTAGTCAAGCTGATTAAGTTATTCGCGTTGCAATTGCCAGATGATACCGTGGGTGGCTTTGCTTTCTCTTTGCCCTTGGGAGTGGCCTGCATATCGTGGTGCTTCCCCAACAACGATGGGCGAGGAAACGGAGCGGCCAGTTTCTGGACACGTTCAAGTTCGATATTGTAATGTGCCGTCAGTAGCGACTGATGAAAATGCGAGCTATTTGTCGTTCGATGTCTGGAGTAGTACCGCTGAGCGAGGCACACGCCGAGACGGAGAGTACATTGAAGCAAGGAAAGCGAAGATGTATTGAGCAAGGCGTTCAAGCGCTCACTACTATTAAACAAGCTTCGATTGCCGCATTTTTCCAAAAGGAGCCGTGAGAAATCTAATATGGATTCCACCAATTCCCTATCGCCCTCGCTGCCAAATCCAAGCTCATCTAATTTCTTTTCACATTCTTCTTTTGTTAATGACCCATTACCAGCAAGTATTTCATCAACCAGCAATAGCCGACCAAATGGTTGCGTCTGAGGGCCAGCATCCAGATCATATTTGTTGATAACCTGAGCCAGTATGTGATCGAATCGGTTCAAAACGTAGATCCAGTTATAGAGATCGCCCCTCGGAAATGGCCATCTTCGTGGAAACTGGGACAGGTGTGACGGAAGGTCTGGAATCGGAATTTCAATAGCCGACTCAGCGAACCGCCGCAAAGCCACCGACTTTTGATAAACGAAAAAGAATTAGCACGATGATCAGTTCTCATCCGGCAGGCTCCCCAAAAGAAAAGAAAAAGTGGTGTCCTCACCTTTGTAGGCTCATGCTTGGGGCCCGGCGCCTTGTCGATTCTCCCCATGATGATGGTAAGACCTATCGGCCACCATGTGAGAAGCCTGGATCACGAAAGTAGCTTCTTCAAGGACAATGATGGGTCGCCACAAGGCGTGATGTTCGGTGGAGGCAAGCTCTTGGTTTCTATTTTATAATATCAAAGGCGCTGATAACAGCGATGACAAAGGAATTGTTTGTTAACCTAGATTATTAGCAGGCTCCAAAAGCTGTAAGAAAATGGGGGGGTTGGGGGATAAAAAGGTGAGTTGATGGAGAGGGGTGATGTAACTCGGATGATATTGCAAGGCGTGCGTCAAGTGCAAGGTGGACGTTCAGAAAAGGACAGAAAAAAGGCAGGGCACGAGTGCAGGTCGTGGCCCGAAGTTTTCAATATCGATTTCAGAATCCGTGTATCCGGTATTTGGGTATTGCGTGAAAAGCGAGGGAGGAGGGGGACTTGTTGAGAGCTCGCTCGTTGGTTGTAAAGAAAAAGCGTTGGAGGTAGAAGCAATCGGAGGGTAGGTTCACCCACTCAATTTAGTTTTCCCATGATGTCCAGCCCAGCCAATCAGGCTCGGGCTCCGCAAGCTGAACCGGCGCGGAATATTTATTTTACCGGCCTCCTCGTTGCTTTTGTATTCGGATCTTCATTGTCAGCATATTGTTTCCTTTGTGCTGTGCCCACTTGCTCTTTGTCAGTCCATTGTCACAACTGGGCTTTTCAATGCATTAAATCTCTGATTTTGCTTCGGATTATCAGGTCTTGATTGCCGAAAGCTACTTTTAAAGGAATGTCTCAGCTTCAAACCAAAAGTATCGTTTGTGTTTGTAAATCTGCAATCGCTCTCTTAAAACAAACTGTGACTTCTGATTTCTGAGAATAAATTAAAATGGTATAATTATTGATACTACAAAAAGACCACGCCTAAGGCTGAGTTACACAATCCAGCACGTTCACCGTCTTCCTTCAATGCGTAAGTGGTGGCAGCTCACCATCCCACAGTACCTTCATCGTGGTGGGGAAGGGCGACAGCCGGCTTTCATCTTCTGACATATAAGCTGTGATGCCACCAGGCCCAGCAATCTTCTTAAGCTCGCCCTGAGGTCCCGGTGCCCGGCGCAGATTTTCAAGCTTACCCACCACCTTGAGCATAGTAGTCAGTGCGACTTTAGTCATCTCCGCGCCCAAACACTCATGAGGGCCGGTGCCAAGGTGAATGTATGAATTCAGGTCGCGAGTTAGGTCAACCTTGTGGGGTTCAGGGAAGGTCTCTGGATCCTTGCTTGCAGATACCTGTTGTTGCTGTTAGCTCTATATCCCGCGCTTCACATTTCAATATAATTGATACTGACCAAATTGCATATTATTCGATCGCCAGCATGTAGTTTCAACTCTCTGCTCCCGTCTTGGACTGTATAGTCTGTGGCAACATCGCGAAAGAGCGCTACGGTGGATCGCAATCGTGCTCCCTCCAAGAAACTGGGTTGCTGTCAATAAACATACATAACAAGTCTCCAGTGAACAAGTAACTTACTATCGCAAAAGGAGATCATCAGCCTCCTTGGTGTTCAGATGAGCCAACCGACGAATCTCCGGCAAGTGATGTGACCCTTCATCCGAGAGGTAAAAGTCGAGGCACTGTGAGAAAAGCTGCGCTTGGTTCGCCACCATTCCTCCAGCTGTAGGAAGGATATGAGTCCAGACAAGTTCGTCGGCCGGCGTCTTCGTTTCCAGCAAACGCCGTATCATGTGGATTCCATAATCTGCAAGTGCTTCGTTTCCCTGCAGTTTATCAATTATACCTCCCATGAAGCCAGTCTTAGCGATGACCTGGACATTCAGCATAACGAGTTGTCCAAGCTTCTGGGTAAGAGTCCGTGAGAGTTCCCGGAGCTTAAAGCTCTGTGCTGGATCGACATCGTAAAATATGCAGGTAAAAATCAGAGCTAATATATTGTAAAGCTCGGTCTCTGTGAAAATGCCATGCGGGGTGCCCTCTGTCTTGAGCGGAAGCAGGAAAACATTTGAACAAAAGTGTACCTGGGCCAGATTCGCAACGTCACGAACGATATCAACTTGACTGACTCCAGAAATCCGATGTGATTTTGAGTGTAGAAGTTTTAGAGTAATCCGTTCGTAGAAAACCTTGACTTGCTTGTACCAGTCGTCTATATAAAGCGCCTTCTTCATCATTTGTCGCGAGTCCTCGTTGACGGGCCTATCTCCCGACAGCATGAAGTCGGTTCCGTACGGAATGTTACTCCGCGCCATTAGGAATTTGATCTTTTCGCCCCACGTCACCTTGAAATCCACCTTATTAGTTAGTATCATCTTGCAAGCTTTGTGGGAAAAGATCATATTTGGATGTGGGATTGCTCCGGGTCTGTCCCAAGAATATTGCTCGGCAATACCTAGGTTACTAAGTATTTTCTCGTTTTCAGAAGGTATAACCAACGGGAAATGGGCATAGACCGAATCAGGTTTAAAATGTTGGGGAAAGGCACGGAGAATAAGCTTGTGGAATAGGTGACCACGGTTAACGGTCATATCATAGTTTGCTTCAGTATAGCCCCAGTTGGTAAGGTTCTGTGGAGTGTAGTCGACAGTATAGAATCGATCACCTCTCACAAGAGCAACGGCGTCGGAGAGGACCGTACGAGATATGGTAAAGCTTGCGCAAAGACCACTTCCGGGCACCAGAGGAGCCTTTGCTTCCTCAACAACAATACCTGGGTATAATTCGACATTATCGGGGTGACCATAGAAGTGCCTCAATTGCTCCGCAACTTCTGGGTCTGAGTTGATGTCTTCAAAGGTCTTATGAGGGACAAGATTGAAATACTTCCGGAACTCATTGAGACTTGACAGATTCCACGAGCGGGCTTGTAAAATGCCCAATACTTCCACTGGTCGCAAAATCTTAGGGACGTGTTTCGCTCCATAAGACCCAGCGCAGTCTTCGATGCTTTCCGTTAAAATCTTGACCAATTCGTCATCGTCAAAATTTCCATTCGGCAGGCGTTGAAGACCCCCGAATGTTCGTAGCGATGGGTCATCAGGAAGAGAAGCCTGCCATTTTCCAAGCCCCCTCAAAAGGTCCATTGTACTAGCCGTGCTTGGATCTTTACCATCAAGGACCTCCTTGAATGTTTCCTGCATCCATTGGTCATCCCTTTCTGAAAGGCATGAGTGCCACCGGTACACCAGATTGAACTCTACCGCCACCATGTTTCCACCACCTTCTTCAACAGATTTGTGGCTCAACACTTCCTTCACGTCCGAACGAGGGTCGAGACTCCAGTCGCTATCTGTTCGATTGATGTTGAGAATGTTTCTCACATAGTCTTTTAGGATAATGTTGACGTAAAGTCCACAAGTAATCAGGCGTCCGGTCTGGAAGAGATCGTTATCGTACTTCGCATAAGCTTCAGTATCATTCTCCGCCGGCTTATGGAAGCGATTATTTTCATTGATCGCTGCGAGGTTCTGGACCACATGGTTATGGAAACGGTTAAACATTATAAGCAAGACACCGACGCCAGGAGGGAATCCGAAAACACGTCTTTCGGAGAAGCAGTCCGACCTCAGCTTTCCATCCTTGAACGTCCTAACTTTATTTTGCTCTTCCTGGTTGCAACCGTACAGTGGTGAGAGATCCAGGTAAGAAGATGTCAAATTACGAGAACTATCCTTAGGGTCCGTGCGAAAAAGGTCTATCACCAGTTAGCTCGGGGATCTTCATTGTGACAGCGCTGAGGTACATACCGTGTATTATAAGAGCCGCAAGATAGAAAAGCATACTCGACAGCTTGTTTGGGTGTTCTTTGAATTGCTGCCTCGCTAGAAGTCCGTCAAACAAAAGGCCCGCGTCTGGGCGTGAAACTGGCTGAATCAACTCCGGTTGCACGCTCCGGGCATAATTTGAACCCGCCTTTCCAATTTGGGGCCAGTAGATGTTCTTCCACGAGAGTTAGCCCATATTCCAAGAAACTCCGTTCAGATAAACATACATTGTTCGAGCCATCTGCTTGTCGATAAACATATTGACGACCCAAGTATCTACGGAATATCAGTCAACGAGTGACAAATCGTTTCCAATCTAAACTTACGAGACTGGCGGATGGTCGAGATCATTCCAGAGCTGGCCGAGAAGAGAACTCGTGAGGGTGGTACGGTTGCGAGATGTAGGGGGCAATGATGAGGCCAACTATCAAGGGGTTTAGAACCCTTCTCGTTAAAAAAGGAGATTGTTATGTACGAACCTGTATAATTCTCTCCATGATATATCGTTTGTCATCCACGAGTGCGCCACTAGCGGCATTTTTAAGAAGTTCGAGAACAGTCCCAACATCTTTAACATCCATATGTCCTAGATCCTGGATAAGCCCTGGTGCGAGTCCTTGTGTAGGCCCCGACGGGGGCGAGCCATGACTAGACTCTGGGGTTATGGGCCGTAGCGAAGCATTGGCAATTTCGCCAAGTTGAGAGAAGTATTTTCCGAAGTCGTCAAGAACGCTTCGGTGGGATGCTGAGTTCGAACCCATTTTATACTTCGAGAAAGGGTTACGATACGAAAAATTGTCCGACTAAGCGGAGGTTGTCGAGATATACTCGAAAAGACTCAGGGCAGCGACAATATTTCAACCCTTTTGCCACGCAACAGGTATACAGTATCAAGATGTTTAGGGGTGGCCAGCACAATAGGCCTGAAGGGATATCAATGAAATGTAGTGGAATATAAAAGTCTCAGGTTCTTGGGCCAAAAAAGGATTGCAACCGAAAATTTTGCATACAAATGCAAGCACAGCTCGAGACGGACAACTGTGAACCACATGGGAAGGGAGTTCTTGTTAAATAAACGGCCGTCAGACTCATGCTTTGTGGAATTGTACACTAGAGTGGCCATGCACATCAACAGCTGGAGAACCATAAACCGCAGAAAAAAAGGGTCAAGGCCATGTTCCGCTCGTATTGGATGCAAGCTGAGCCATTGGCATCGACATGGGCTGCAGGCTTGAAGGAGGGAAGCACATCGGGGTCTCCGAACCCAGCCCCCGTCAGATCACCATCAGTGCAGCGTAAGGCTCCAAACCCCATTGGCTTGAACCCCGCGGTGAAGGGCCAATGTCGTATTAGTCTCCGCGCCATTCTCGGGGATCGAGGAAAAGGCGTGCCGACAAAATCCTGCAGTACGGAGGACACCCATGCAGGGATAACTAGGCTAACCGCACCGTCAGCCCTACAAGCCTTGGCCGTGTCCTCGGGCGGCCAGCGAGGGGCCTATCACAGCCTGGGGATGTCAAAGCGAAAAAGGACGCGGCATGGGGTGAGGACAATAGCAACCGATTAATCTGTGGTCGATGGTGCATAATCCGGTTGCCATCGACAACCGGGGTTGGTTTTTCGTCTGACGAACCGGGGGGGAGGGGGCCGGCCACCGTCCGGCCATCAGCCCTGGGCGCCCCTGGCTCGCTCGTAGACGGGTAAGTGATATCTCACAACATGTCTCGTTGCTGGACTCAAAATAGAAACCTAGAGGGGGCGAGCAGACAACCAATCGATATGACTCCCGTATTCAAAACGGTGATCAGTCTGCCTGTGGTTGTAGCTTGTGAGGATCACTACGAATTGGCTGCTGAAACATTTTTATTGCTGAGGTTCAGTTAACACTAACAAGTCAACTCTTGGAGCTGGGGTCTGCGGCTGACAAGCTTTGTTTGGGCTGGAACCCCACCGCCCCCTGTTCTTCTTTCTGATGGTGTGAACTTTGACGACAAAAGCGATATTAAAACATGCAAGCCCATTGATGCAGAGGACTTGAATGGATCAGACTATGGAGTGCATTTCTGTCCCTTGACAGCCACGCACTTTCAAAAAAACCTTTGCGCATATCAATAGTGTTAGTTTGCATGAATAGCCGGACCAAGTTGGTAGGAAAAAAGTGCCTCAGCGCTCTCTCCGCATCATTCCGTTCTATGGAACGCGCTTCCAGATGTCTGTATTGAGACTAATGCAAGCAGATTTCTCAGGAGTCACATTCTGAAAATAGCTACTGGCTAGTTAGATTGGCTAGCGAGCATCCTGTTGGTGGTTCACCTTTTGTGCAACCCAGCATCATGATCCAGCGGAACAGAAAATCCCCTTTCATTGTTTCGATAAGACAGCCCAACCACCTGCGGCTGCTGGATGTCAAACGGCCTGAATCCTACCGATTGTTACCACTCAGAGCTATCTACCCCTTGCTCTGCTCGGTTCTTATTTCATAACTCATGAGCCCAATAAAAAGCTTTTTATTTTCTTATTTCCATTGATCAAAGGAGAACAATCCTCTAGACTAATGTCAACAACATAATTCACACTTGTAGCCCTCAAGCAAAACATGATCCACACAAGCCGATTAGTCAGCAAGAATTCTGAGGTAACGTAATTCCCAAGCGAG
>LJPK01000502.1:0-48777 GCA_001430945.1 Amauroascus niger
GAGTACGGGGCCGGCGGGGGCGGAGCCGATTGCGGGAGCGAGGGGGCAGGGGGAGAGGACGGGGCCGATGCCGGAGAGGGAGGGAGGGGTGAAGGGGTTTATGGCGGGGGGGGATGTATGATTCTTTTCTTTTTTATTTTTTTTTGGGTGTGTGTGGTGATGATTGACTTTGAGATTTTTTTTTTTTAGGGTGCCGGGGAGGAGATGCGTGGAAAGGCGGGAGAGATTGTGGACCGGGTCGCGAATGATCCTGAAGGTGTGGTGAAGAATAAGGCGATTCAGAACCAGGGAAGAGAGGAGATTGAGACGGGGAAGTTTAGCAAATCGACCAAGGAAAGGGAGGTGGGAAAGCCGGGGACTGGACGGCAGCAGGTTTGATGCAGCAGAGCTGGAATGGAGGTTGCTCTTGGAGTGCGGTTTGTATTTTATTTAATTGTTGAAAAGTGATCGGTTTGTCTTGATTTATTTTTTGATTTGATTAGTGGCTTCTGTGTGTCATTTCGCTGTCTTCCAACACTCTGAATTGCCTTTGCTTTCAAAATATCAAAAGGCACTGAAAAGATAAATTTCTATTTCAAAGCTTCATCTAAACGTGTGCCCATCCGTTCCCGACCAACACCTGCATTTCATTAATGAGACAGTGAACACCCTGCTCTTCTTTTTCCAGTCCATTTTCTGCTTTCCAGGCGCGAATTCTCGAATACACAACCAACCTTTCCATTGTCCTGCGGGGCCAACTGGTTAGGCGAACAGCCCTATTCTTCCACATTCCCCAGAATTTCTCCTGGGTGCTCGGCCAAGTAGGTGAACCATGCGGATGAACGCGGAAATACGCCTGTTCATTATACCCAACACGGACATCAGGATTCAGCCATACGCCCTTTACCGGCGTGAGATGGTTATCAGCATGGATCAGACAGCACTCAGATCCTTCAAGATGATGTTTGGCCAGGCTATCGGAGATACCGCGAAACTGCAGGCTGGGCCTCCCGTAAAACGGGGCGGCGTCAAAGGCAACGATTCCGTTCCAGCATGATTGCACAGGGACTGGAGAACCGGCCGCCATGGCATGACGAGACTTGGACGACAGGAAATAGGGCCAAGTATCGGTGATCGGTTTGGCACCAGAGATATCCCGAAGAGCAAATGTGTCGTAGTATAACGGTGGCTTGGAGAAGTCGAGCGAGCATGCAGCAGCGTAGTTTCCGTCTCGGGTGCCGAGGAGGTTTAGGGCGTCCTGGGTCTGCGAACACAAAGGTCAACGGATGTCAAGTTACTATGATTAAAAAAAGAGGAGAAAAGAGTTGGCGCCTACAGTATATACGACATCATTTAACCAGAGCACTTTATCAAAGGTCCTCTTGTGTTCTGTCCTTGCGGCCAGAACGGCCAATTCCTCCATCGCTTGGTTTCTCAGTCGAGACAGGTACGGAATACGTCTGAGCTCCTTGCGATTTCTTATTGTCCAGATCCAGCCCGGCTCATCCGGTGATGGCACACGTTGAATCTCATCGTTGTGAGTTGTATCTTCCAGCATAACCTTTCGTTCCACGCCTAGCTGTTCGAGCTCACTATCGAGCTGTCTCAGGGCATCTTTACTGTTGTCCCAGCTCCCACTCTCCAGGATTGACACAAAGACATTGTCGGGCCCTAATGTCTTCACGAGATCAAGCAGCGCACTGTTCCAATGGGAGCGCAGAATAGCTTCGTTGTTCCAGTGGATGCTTGCGATGAACACCCTCTCTCGATACTGCAACTCGGGCGGTGGGGGCGCAGGATCTAGGATTGAGGGAGAGCCAGAGAAAGAGATGCGGGCGATGTCAACAAGAAAAAAGGCAATGGAAGCGAGCAAAAGGAGACGTGGCCATCTCAGTCGTCGGAAGCGTGCGCGGGATAGTGGACGACGTGAAAGACCGAAGAGCATGATAGCATATAGAGGGGTTTCCGCCTGGATCCCATTTGGACTGGAAGAAGCCCAACAGCAATTCTCTGCTTGGTCTAAGCCATTAAACCAACGGCCTTTAAACAGACATCGCTACTAGAAGGGGATAATACAGAGAAGGGCCAGTTGTCTCCAGAGCTCTTTCTTTCGTCGGATTTCCCCCTTTTCTTCGGCCTCGGCAGCTGAACTAGCAAAGGGGGATCTAACCATATTGGGAAACGTCGAGTAGAATAACTAAGCCATATACAGGATAGCGTCTTACGTCAAGCTGGCCTCGGTCTGGCTTCCTATTGGTTGAGACCAGCTCGCCCCGGATAAATGAGTCTCCGAGTGAAGGTCTCGGGAAGAGCAACGGATCTTGGATGGGCACGGTGAGAATGAAGGGGCTGTAACTATGTCTGGGTGTGTGTGTGTGTGTGTGTGTGAGTGTTTGAGAGAAATGAGGTCTTGAATACTGTTGTACATATTACTGAATTCTTTGGACACATGGCGGCGTCTAAATAGTAAATTCGGGGGGCACAAGCCGCTGGGTGACTGGAACCCGATTCTTTTTTATGTATTTTTTGACTGCACGCACAGGGCAATTCCGCTGAGGACGAGGAAGAGTCCCAACCAGGTCTCTGTGGCGCTTCCCGTTAGCCGTCGAGTTATGAGAGATACTGCTGGTCCCAGGACACATACGTTTAGAGATAACCTTCCCCTCCACGTACCATTCTCCCAGCACCGTAAATAGGAAGGCCATGGAGTTGGTAATCGGAACGGTTAAACTCAATTCTATATGCAGCATTAGTAAGACTGTCCTAGACCTGAATGTCTGTGCTAATAGCCAGACGAAATATAATGGGATTTGTAGAGATGTCGAAAAATGTCTGAACCACGAGAACGTTGCAAGTCATACCATGCTTCCCGACCAACAAGAAGAACCAGATGCTCCCCGATAAGTTCAGCAGCAACGGGACCGCGTATCCCGGGGTCTTCAGTAGATTCACGATCGTCCAAAACAGCAGGGTGAGCTTTCGCCTGACCCACGAAACACCCGTCGGCAGGCGCTCGTTGTCCGCCACCCCTCTCTTCTGCTCGTTCCGCGCGTTAAATTCCACGGCCGCTCGGCGGATGAAGGGTGTGGTGAAACCCCAGGCCATGCCGACCAGGAGAAAGCTAAGGATGTAGTTGAATGCGCTGGGGGCAGGCTCGGGAGGCAAAACGTCGGGGTCCATGTCTGGCGAACGGGAGGAAATGAAGCTTTGAGATGGAATTTGAAGGTGCGAATGGTTTGTGAATGTCGATTTCCTGGAGCCCAGCCAGCCAGCGCGTCCTTTACATGGCGATCCTTGGAAGGTGATGTGGGTGTCTGTTCAGCAATCGGTGATGGAAAAGCACCAATTCAATCCATCATCACGTGAACAGGGAATGTCCCCTCCGACGTTGATGGTTAAAAAGTAATCAATTATTCCTCCCTCTCACTCTGCAATAACAAAGACGTGCATACAGAGTCAGTTGATATAACATAGCCAACAAGAAATGTTAAGAAACCGACTGGCGGCTGACTACCCCTGAGATGTAGGATCACACACTCTCTCTGCCCAGGACCAACCCAGTCCCCCAATAGTCATTTCCTTTGGGCGAGTTACTTATACTGTGTAACTGCATGTCAAGGCCTCTCTTGACAATTCACCATCTCACGTTTGCAGATATAGCCATCCCCGCCTCTCTCTTGCCATGCTCCTCAACCGGTTCGCCGCCCATAACTGGGCGACTTTCCGCAGCCAGCCCCTCTCCGAGATTTCCGGCGCCGTGGGCGACCTCGGCACCTTTCTGCCCATCCTCATCGCTCTCGCAGTCAATGGCTCCATCTCGCTTCCTGCCACCCTCGTGTTTTCCGGCGTGTACAATATTCTCACTGGCTTGGTCTTCGGGATCCCGCTGCCCGTGCAGCCGATGAAAGCCATCGCTGCAGTCGCGATCGCGCGAGACTTTACTGCGGGAGAGA
The DNA here is from genome assembly GCA_001430945.1 of Amauroascus niger. Lineage (NCBI taxonomy): Eukaryota > Fungi > Ascomycota > Eurotiomycetes > Onygenales > Onygenaceae > Amauroascus > Amauroascus niger. Next base: position 3,933 of record LJPK01000502.1, read on the forward strand.
TTGCGACTGCGGGTTTCTTCGTTGGCGCCGTGATACTGGTGCTGAGTGCGACGGGTGTCTTGCGGTGGTTTGCAGATGTGGTGCCGATCCCTGTGGTCAAGGGAATTCAGGTCGGGGCGGGACTCTCGTTGATAATCTCGGCTGGTGCCAAGTTGAAGGGCGATCTGCGATGGGTCGAGCCGCGGTGGGCGGATAATTACCTGTGGGTGGTTGCGGCGCTACTGGGGCTACTGGTCACGAATGTATACCGCCGGGTTCCGTATGGCTTGGTCATGTTCTTGTTGGGATTGGTGTTTGCATTTGTTGTGCTGGCGACCGAGGAAGACGGACATCTTCCCCGTCTAGGCATCTGGATCCCCAAAAGCGTTCAACCTTCTCCGCGAGATTGGGGACGAGGCATAGTCCAGGCAGGAATCGGTCAGATACCACTTACTACCCTGAATTCTATCGTTGCTGTGGTGCATCTCGCCGGAGACTTACTGCCCGATGTCCATACCCCATCCGTCACAGCCATTGGCCTCAGCGTGTCCGGGATGAATCTCGTAGGAGTATGGCTGGGCTGCATGCCTGTCTGTCACGGGTCCGGCGGCCTAGCAGCGCAATACCGCTTTGGGGCCCGATCGGGAGCCAGTGTCATCTTCCTTGGCGTTGTGAAGCTGCTTGTTGGCATCTTCCTTGGAAACACGCTGATAGATGTACTGAAGGCGTTTCCCACCGCCTTTCTGGGCGTGATGGTGATTGCCGCGGGCTTAGAGCTCGCGAGCGTCGGGGAGAGTTTGAATACCGCAAACGCATGGGACTTGGGCCGGCATGGCCGTTCCCATGTCCTACCGACAACGCAGCCGGCTGAACTCAAGCTGAATGAGGCAGAGAGGAAGCAGAGATGGACAGTTATGGTTGTGACTGTCGGATTGCTGGTCGCATTCAAAAACGATGGCATTGGGTTTGTTGCCGGTATGCTATGTCATTGGAGTTTTGGCTTGCCGACCCTGGTCGAGAGGATAAGGCGTCGATGGTCAGAGGGAAGAATAAGGCTACGTGGTGGAAGACATTCAGATTCCAGCTAAAAGGTTTCTACTATGGCGGCAGACTTTTGTCGATTCTGCCGCTCCCGCTTTCTGATTACTATTTCGGGACGTTATCCCCTTTTTCCAAAGCGAGTTCGAGATTACCCGGGGCATCCGAGTGCAACTCTTTTACCCATCGCTAAGGTATACTTTGCTCATTATACTTGGTCATTATACTGGGGATCATTTAACCGAGAAGCCAACCTGGTTATTGCAGCTGCCACAGGCCGGGTATCTAGGCTGTAACAGAACATATCATAAAGTGTGATATACGGATATAGGAGTGTCCCTCTTCGCTCGAACTTCGAAGGCTCTCTTGACAGGCGCCTAAGTAACGTAGAGCTGCGTCTTGAACCTAGAAACGATGTATATCGAATCCACGTACTCGGATCTCCACGATAGACCTGATAGGCAATCCATTGTACCACCTATTGTTCATTGAAAGCCATAAATAAGTAGAAGGTTGGACCTATGAGTCGTAAACTTATCTTTCATTCAACTCGAAGCCGTTGCACCCATTGTTAATTAGCTGGAGTATCTACATGTTAAATAACTACCCTGTCGAGTTACCCCACACTTTCTCCATCTCATGATATCAAACAACTTTGGTTCCGCCGACAGCAGACCAGATAACTACCCAACTGACTTCTTTTGCGTCAAAAATGTCCTCCCAGCCCGGCCTCTCTCCCGCCCAAGTCGCCTTTTTCAAAGAGAACGGCTACCTGGTAATCCCCAACTACCTTTCCCACTATACCATCTCGGCTCTTCTCTCCACTACCACCGACCTGCTCGACTCCTTTGACCTCTCCTCCCACCCGCTCACACGCTTCACCACCGGCGACGACGAGGCCGCAGACGCAAACAACGCAAAACATGTCGGCGACGAATACTTCCTCACCTCCGGTGACAAGCTCCGCTTCTTCTTCGAACCCGACGCCTTTTCCCCCACCTCCAACCAACTCACCCGCCCTAAACACCTCGCCGTGAACAAAATCGGCCACTCCCTGCACACCCTCTCCCCGCCATTCTCCAACATAACCCAGACCGGAACCATCGGCGCCAAGAACGCCGCCGTCGCCAGGTCCCTGGGCTTCCACGACCCGCGCGTCCTGCAGAGCATGGTCATCTGCAAGCAGCCCGGCATCGGGGCCGCGGTGCCGCCACACAAGGACTCGGAATTCCTATTCACGGATCCGCCAAGTGCGGTGGGCTGGTGGTATGCGCTGCAAGATGCCGGTCCGGGGAACGGTGGTCTCGGGTTTTGGAAAGGAAGCCACAAGCGGGGCCGAGTGCGGCGGAGGTTTGTCCGTTCGAAACCGGGCGATATTGGTGCTGGAACGGGCTTTATCGACTGGAGTGGTCCGGGGCTGCCGAGGGAGTGGGAGGGGGAAGAGGGTGGGGATTATGTCCCCGTTGACGAGGACTTTGAGATGCTGGATATCCCCGCGGGCTCATTGGTTCTGATTCATGGCAATGCGCTGCATAAGAGCGAGAAGAATACGAGTGAGAAGAGTAGGTTTGCATACACTTTCCATGTTATCGAGGGCGACCAGGGTTGGGTCTACGATGACCGGAACTGGTTGCAGCCTCCTGAAGGCGGGGAAGGATTCACGAGGCTGCTCAGCGACAAGGAATGAGACGGCAAAACAGCGAGCATCATGGGGATTTCACTTAAGGTTCAATTTGACTGAAATTCCATTTCGTTTTATCCTATGACTCGGGTAGTCCATACAACTGGCCTTTTTGTCTTTCCCAAAAATGTAACCATTCAAAAGCGGACTCCTGAGCGCCTCAGCTTCCCATCAGTGTACATGTATCCCACCATAATCCAAAGAGAATAACAAACGGACAAGGCAAATGGGCTGGTCCAGTTTCAAGAAATTTTCAACATATCCAACATTCCCTTCGTTTGCAACGCGTTCTGCGCCCGGTCTACCTCCTCCTTAACTCGCCGATGAAGCTTCTCGACCGACCGATCGATTTGCACTGATTGTCCCAGATGCACAGAATACAGGTCCAACACATTCATGGAAACTTCAACACAGATGTCTACCAGTCTCGGATCTGCTATTGAGCTATGCACCCACCGGAGTATCGGTTGCAACGTGACTTCATCTCGGCCCGACAGTGCTGTACGGAGGGCCGCACGGTGACGTAGAGCGGCTAAGAGAGTAACGACCGTGATCCTATCGCCCGCGGCGAGAACCTGATCGAGTGCTGCCGCATACCGACCCTTGCGCAGATCATTCTCCCAAGACTTCTCCTTCTTCCGCTTCTTTGTATCCTGCGAGTCGATAACGATATCGACGCCTTCACCGACAAAATCCATCCCTCGGAGCCGCTTTTCCCATCCACGGCCACGCTTCTTCTGCTCCTTGGCAACTTTGCGATCGTGTTCTTCTAGCTTGCCCTCGAGGAGCGCTTGCATTTCTCGCTGGCGTTCGCGCTCGCGGACCTTTTGCTCGCCGGAAAGGCGTGTGCGGATGGAGAGGACGCCCGATTGCATTCCGACAGCGATGTGTTTGTCCTCGCGCTGGGGTCCAGTGGTGATAACTCCCAACGATAGGATAGGAGAAGGATACTTGGATCCTCCGACGACATTCCACCCTGTTGTTTCAAAAACCTTCATGTGGCCATCCAGCGCACCGCTGACAACCCTACTGCCCTCCGAGGCCAAAGACAGACAGGTGACAGATTTTTGGTGGCTTTTAATCAAATGTAGCGGCTTACCGGCGATAACATCGAGCACGGCGATTTGGTTGTCTGCAGCAGCCAAGACTGTCGTGCCGGATGGCATTACAAGGACGTTTTCCACCGGCGCGGGCATCTTAAACGTCATGACCTGTCTGCCTGCGACCCTGGAGTCCCACAGTCTCACTGTCTGATCGTAACTGCCCGACAAGACGAGGTTGGCGGATTGTACACCGGGCATGAAGCAGCCACTGCGGACATAGTCTGAGTGGCCGACAAAGGTCTGAACGCTGTTTTCGCTCGGTAGATCCCACAGCCGTACGGTTCTGTCGTCGCTTGCGCTGAGAAGGGAGGTTGGATCCGTTGGGGAGAACCTCGTCAGCCACACGGGCTGTTTGTGGTCGCGCCATGTCTTTAAGATGGAGCGGGAATTCACATCGAAGACCTGAATTGTGCCCGTCTCATCTCCCGCCACGAGGATTTTGCCATCCGGCCGGACCTCCGAGCACCGCGCTGTGTCATCGAACCGAGAGATTGTCTTGAGGAGCTTTCGTGTTCGGATGGAGTATATCTGCACGCGGGCGCCGGTTGTGACAGTAAAGATATCTGGCGGCTGGAGGGATGCAGGAGCAGAGGGTGCGGGGGCGGCAGGCTGCGATATATGGTTGATTGGCGTATTGGACGGGGAGGATATGAGAAGGGCAGTTTTGAAGGAGCGCCAGTAGAGTTGTTCTGCCGTGGGACGGGTGGAGGGTATCGAGGGCAGTTTCACCTGCGGCAAAGGCAGGGTTGGAGCTGCCATTGGTTGCAAGCGTATGAAGAATCCTCGTTGCTGGGTTTCAAGGGCTGTGTATAGTAGTACCGGTGACTTTGCACATGGCTCGTCCAGTCATTCACCAGGTCGCCCAGAATTCGCTTCTCCTTCTTCCCGCCCAGACTCGTGAATTTGAATTCTTTTTTCTGATACGACGGAAAAACACGGCGGATCAGAGATAATCCGGGCTGGTCAGCATCACCGCTTAGTCATGTTGCTTAAGGAAAACAGGACAAAACAAACAAAACAGACTTCCCAAAATGGAGTTCAACCGAAAAGCTTCAACTTTCTCAGTTTCGTTTATATATTGAAGAAGTTACAGAGCAATTATTTACTTCTTATTTAACTATCCTAGCATTGCAAGGGTGAGCCAAATTCTTTTCTGTGTGTCCATGACTCGTTGAATCGCTTTTTCACCTTTTGATCTACGCGTCCCATCCACTGTACGGAGTAGTTGCTGACCCCTAGGCGCCCAGCCACCCTGAATACAAGTCCCCCCACCACCAGCGCGCGTCATCCGATTGGCTGGCCCCCCTTTGAGCCCTACGAAAACGACGACAATCCGTCATCTCCCTCTTCCCTCTTCCCTCCTGATCTCGCCCGTCGCCAACTTCAAAAGGACGGCATTTATCAACGCAGCTTGGAGATATTCTTCTCGCGTCTCTCGTCCACTTCGAAGGCTGGTTCCTTACCCCGTTCCTTGCCTCACTTCCATCCTTGTTTTTTCTCTTTTTAAGCTGTCTACAAGCTATGCTTGGCTTCACCATCCCGCTCGGTTTACCGTACGTCACCCAGTCCAGTTCCTCTACTTTGCCTTCGCCTTCCCTCGGGCTGTGTCGATTCCGCCTTGTCCACTAAGATCACCGCCGCTTCAGCGATAAATAACCTACGTCCAATTCGCTTTTTTTTTCTTCTTCTTTTTCCCTGAACGCCAGGGGTGTTTGCCCGCGTTCCTACGACACCATGCTGAGCAAATCGGCAAAGCTGGCCCTCGGTGCCCATACGGCCGGGATCTACGCCGATATGTCGGTTGATGGGCCTGAGATCGGCACGCTAGTCGCAATCATTGATCGTGCAAAGAACCTGCCCAATCGGAAGACTATGGGGAAGCAAAACCCATACTGTGCATGCCGTCTCGCAAAAGAGGCAAAGAAGACGGAGACGGATATGAGAGGGGGCCAAACGCCAAGATGGTAGGTTGAAGACTTGTTGCCCTACTGTGCTGGGAAAAACTCTTCTGACTTTAGGGCGTTATAGGGACCAGGAACTCCGATTCACTGTGCACCAATCCCCGGACTACTATCAGTTGAAGGTCTCGGTATTCAACGACGACAAGAGGACTGATCTGATTGGGGAAACGTGGGTTGACCTCAAGGGCGTAGTCATTCCAGGAGGTGGCCAGAGTGACTCATGGCACACCCTTAACTGCAAGGGAAAATATGCTGGCGAGATCAGGATCGAACTAACGTACTACGATACTCGACCGAAAGATGACGCCGTCGTGGAACGCCGGAAGGAAACAAGAAAGTCAGAGGCCAAGGGTCAGACTAGTTCCTCTGTTTCCGGGCCCAGACAGTCAAAAGCGCCCAAGAGAAGGCCACTACCCGCCGATCCTACAAGCGCCACTCCCGCTAGACCCTCTTCGGTAGATGTGGTAGCTATTTCGAGAAAGGAGCACTCTACTCCTGGCCCTGCTCGTCCTCCTGCCCCCGAACAAGCCCAGTCTGCCCCGGTCCCAAAGGTTTCACGGAGAAATGAGACTCCAGATGAACCTCGCCAGCAACGCCACCCTCATGAGACTCACGCCCCTACACAAAATTCTGCCCATCCAGGCTACAACAATCCCGATCGGTTCTATTCGCACAACCCTGAACGTCTGGGCTATCAAGGTGTCTCTGACAACACATATCCGCCTGTGCAGCCCCAATTTTCCAGCCGTCAGGCGCATTACAACGAATCACAATTCCCAAACCAACCAAATATAGCCTACCAAGCTTCCCACGCCGACCTCCAAAACTCTCATGCGTCCCTGCGTCCGTCATCTCCCATGCGTCACCCCGAAAATTACAATGAGCCTATGGACGCCGTCCGTTCCGTGACGGAAATTCGTCAACGTGAACCGTACAGCCAACAACCCGTCTCGACCTCCATATCGCAAGAGATTATTTATCCAACTTCATCGGATTATCGATACAACCAGCAGCAACTCCCCGTAGATCCCAATCCGTATACAGAACCACCGAGTCACGATTACGGCGCTAGTCAGCATCAGACCTATTCTCAAAATGCTTACGAAACACCACCACGTCACACGGCTGGACAAATGATAGCTACTGACTATCGCCAAAATTCATACCCACCGGCTTTGAAAGCGTCCCCCCATGCATCCATGGAGCTTCAGACCTATGGTTCGCCAAGTCACCCGTCCCAGCCCGCTCCAAGTCCCATCGAACATCATACTTATCAATATGCTTATAATACTTCGCCAAAGCCAGATGCTTATAGGGATAGTCCATTACGCCAATCAGTAAGCCAGGCCGATCATCACCGCCACCGTCAATACGTACAGCCTCATATCCAGGATGAGGACGAAGATGAAGATGGTCCGCCTCCTCCGCCGCCTGCACATCGTGACGGTTTAGGCCAGCCTCAGCCAGCAAAACAATTCACCAATGAACCATCTCACGTAGCTATTCCAGAGCCTTTGAATATCACCCCTAGAACATCTCCTCGCCCTGTTGAAAAACAGCCAGAGTATGTCGCGTATTGTCCAAAATATTCAGATTCTGGTTGTATCCCGGAGCCAACGCGTGTTTATTCTACGTCTCCCGCGCCTTCATATCGCTCAGTGGTTCAAGAGAAGGGCTATCCGCAGGAGAGACCAACGACTTCAGGCAGCGAATCCGTTCCTTTCTCGTTGGTTGCGGGTTATGACCCTAGTTTGGCACAAGAGCCTGATCGGGTCCTTTCAGATTATCGACATGCGAATCGGCAAAGTAACATTTACACACAACCATCAACGATCAGCCAAGAAATACGTTCATCTCCAGTTGATTTGTCTGAGAGGAGATCCCCGAGAATGGATCGTCAACTCCCTCTTCGCAAATCAGTGAGCCCTCATCCTCCACCACCTACTGACTCGGACACTCTGTCAGGGATTCCATTTTCTCCCGACTCGTATGATGCTATTAACCCAACCGCGTCTCTTGTGTCGGGCGTGGAACAACCTGCACCTCCGTATGACAATGCAGATCAAGCCGCTGAGGCTGCGCGCCAATATGAGGTTGACAAACTACGCGCATTGGGCCCCATAATCGGTAATGACGGCCGCACTATCGATCCGTCGGATCATCTCCCTGCAGATACATGGGCTCCAGAGCCAGCAAGGAAACCAAAGAAACCCGAAGTTATTGTCCGGTTTAAGCACGCACCAGCTTTAGGCGGCACTGGGTCAGCAGCGGACCGAGAACCGCAACCTCGCCCGCGGTCAATGCATGGCCACATACATCAATCTTCGTCGGTTGTACATGTGGCACAACCACATCTATCCGGCCGTAACAGGCTTCAAAAAACCACTCCACGGCCGCAGTCTTATGTCCAACCGGGCCCAGGCGCAAGGGACCCCTCACCAAGACCTAATCATGTATTTCAAGAACGTGACAATTCTGTTGCCTACAGCCAACACTCCCCCAACCACAACAATTTGGGCACCTCGCCCCTCTACAGTGGCTCTGCGCCGCCGCCTTACAGTGACACCTCACCGTCTGCAGTGACTAGATACTCTTCTTCGGCTATCTCGCACCGCTATCATTCCTCGGCCCCCCCAATTCCTGCCAAAGTCCCCATACAGCCTGGGTCCCAGCACTATCCGAATGTGTCATCCGGGCATGGAGAGATTGATGCATTGAGCGAAGAAATGAAGCGGATTGACATTGGCGTTGGAAAGGGCGGTCGCAAGGGCCGGGTATCGTTTGTTGGAGGGTATGGACGATGATTTCTGAAGGTATATGTGTTTTGAAACCGGAGTTTGATATTTCGTCTGATACCCATTATCGGGATGTTTGTGGATTTAGATTGATAGCTTGACACTTTGGATGATTAGATAGGAAGCATTGCACGGTCTTAGATGGGACGGCAGGCAAATGAGAACGATCAATGAAGCAGCATGCAATTCCGTAAACATTCCGACCCCTAACTAGCCATAGAGAGCACCTGACTATAAACTGAGACCGAGACGCCAGAAAAAAACAATGTCCAACAGGCTGCATCGCCAGTTTCAAGAGATTGATACCTGTGTATCTTGAGAGAAGCTCTCAAACAAGGGCCTAGCGCTTTTTGAGCGCGGAGAAGCTACGAGTATCCCCAATGGGCTCTGACGCAATCCATCTCAAGACACGGTTGACCGTTTCGTGCTGTTGAGGCTGAGGCTCTCCCGCTTTGAGCGGAATTGCATCGCTGAGCCTGACAACGAGTTTAGAGCCGTCGAAATAGCCTTCTATGATACGAAATTCACAAGCTCGAATAGAGATCAAGAGCACCTAGAGAGACCTGAGATTAGCCGGGATAAAGGAGGTTAAGAAGTAACAACCCAAGACCAGAAGACTTACAGGGGCAATATCATGCGAAAGCCACACCTTCCTCTTCCCCTTGGATCGTGTGATTGTGAGCAAAGACATGATTTCGCTTCGTAGGATGTGCTCCGATGCAACGCACGAATGCCTAGAAATTACTATCGTGTGGGGGACGTCATCTCTACCAAATCTCTTGTAGGCTGCCCAGCTGTAGCGGTCCTCCCGGCCCGGGACGTCGCCTTCATATATGCATAGGTTAGCCCCTATTTTTCTTTATTGTCGCACTTATTAGCAAAGCTTTTGAAGACCCACGATTGCCTCAAGGAAAAGGGTCTCACTTTTCTGCGTGCCAGATTGTGTTGTCTGTGATGTCTGTGTTGTCGTCAAACAAGTAGCTGCCGTCCTTCGACTTCTTTGCGGTGTTGATGGCGGTGGAAAGGTGCGAGACCATGCTGGTGCAGTAGTCATGCGGACTATCGGGATTGAACAGCCAGCGGAGCTCGAAAGGCAGATGCTCGTAGGCCGAAAAGGAGCTCTCGGACATCTGCTCGAAGAAAATGGGCTTGCTTGTGCTCCACGGGATCACATCGACGCCGAAAGATTTGGCATCCTGTGGGGTGAAACGATACTTCACGGACTTGTACATAGGGCGATATATCGCGTCGATACGATCCACGATGTCAAAGTTCCGGAGGAGGAGCGCTGCATGCTCAGGGGAAGTCAGGTTTTGGTCGACGGACTTCTTGAGCTCGACGCGCAACCAAGACGTTTTGGAGCGCAGGGACATGGCGGGCAACAAGCTTGAGATGACTGGATCAAGTGCAAGGCAAACTGGACTGTATGAGTTCTGAAATCAGAAATGATATTTTTTAAATTTTTTTTTGGGGGGTTCTCGGAATGAGGAGGGGTGGGATGGTCCCTTTTGTCTCTTTGCAGCTCCCTTTTCCCATCCAGCGCTTTCGTTGCCTTGAGGGGTTGTAGTTAGTTAGTTATATAACTAACTAGGTTAGCTAAAAGCCTTGTACAACAAAGTCACCACAGCAGCAGCAGCAGCAGCAACAACAACCACCTCACACCAGTTCTTGCCGCCCAAGTCTGACTCAACGCTAGCAAGGTAACTAGTTAACCAACCAATCGCCAAATGTAACTAACTAGTCAGTTAGTTATGCCTTGCAGGGATGGACAGCCCCGGAGAACAAAGCAAACCCAAGTTTCTGTCTGTGAGCCAACCTAGCTAGTTATCCTATCAGCTTCCTGTAACTAGTTAACTAACTCTAGCCACGCGCCCAGCCTATGGTTAACTAGTTAACGAGTGACTGGGGCCACCATGATGAAAATATGGTACCAAAAGTATCCCCCCTCAATGTGTTCCAACAATCAAACATCAAAAATAAACAACTCCATCAAAATGTCTGCCTTTGATACAGAAATATTAATAAATAAAAGATGAAGATGTGAATTATCTGAAAATATTGTGCAGCTATCTGTTCTAACTTCTCAATTCTTTACTGATGTGAACTTTGTGAACTTGTGAAGTATGTTAAAATAATAACTAATTTTTCAATACTTATCATCACTTTCATAATTTTAGTCTTTTATTACGGTTTAGAAATTTTTTACAAATATGGTCAAATTAATATTTTATGGAAAAAATATAGTTTAAATAATATGTATTGTGTGCTGCAATATAATTAGACGATTATTCAAATTTAATCATTATAAAAATAGCAGTTAGAAAAAAATATACAATTTAATAATTTTAATTCTATAAAAAAAATCTTAAAAGAAAACTTCTAGATCACTATGAATTTGAAAATATTTTTCAGCAAGATAATACATGAATTTATACAGTAAAAATTAATAAATTATTAAGAATGAATTTGAAAAACACAAAATTTGAGTTATAAAATAATTATTGCATTTATTTGATCTGAAATTTTCAATTTTACTAAGAATGTGATTATGTGAGAAAACTTTTAAAAGTCAAGGTGTATAAAGTTTGCTCTGAAGTCCAAACTTACTAAGTTACAACTTACTTCACATAAAAAATGAGAGATTGATTTTCTTTACATAAAACTATTTAACATTATTGAAAACCACTTGATCACTGAGCAATTCTGAATAGAATTATAAAGTCTATATGTAGAATATTGATTGCTGTACAAAAAGCCGGAGACTGATATACTAAATTTTGATATATAAGGATCATCTTCATGTAACTAATATCTAGTATGAACTACTTCTTGTTGTTGAGATATTTAATTTTGAATGTTGGTGGAATTTTTTGGTGATGGGGATCACTCAGACACTTTTGAGCACACTCTGTATCACCGCAATGTATCAGTAAGATTTTATTACAGAGACTCTAGAAATTGCACAACAGCTTCTATACTCCATATAACGTTGGCTGGCTGCCAGAACTGGCGGTTTTTGCTGCCACTTTTTGAGGTCAGCTAATTGCCGGACTTTGACCCGGACCGTCACATTCAACAGTCAGAGAACTTAGAAGTGCATTGTACATATTTGGTCTTTCCAATTGACAAAACTTGTTACAGAGAACTTTGAAACAGCCAAACTGAATGTCATATGAAAATGAATTCATCTACTTCTAGCTGGAAGAAGCTGCTGCCGGAAGCTCTGCATTTAGCACCCCTATTACATCCCCCATTTTCTGCATTTCGGGCAATCCCCATTTCTGCATCCATTCAGAAGTTTCCACCTCTTCAATCGTAGCCCTCTTACTTGGCTCGAAAACCAGCATTGATTTCATCATCTTATTGAATGCCATTTCTTCTTCGGGCGAGAAAGTGGCAAATCCCTCCATCACACGGAAATTATTTGCCACTACTAGGCGCTGATTCCAGTCCCATGAAGAGTTGAAATAATGTTGCTGGAGATGTTCCTTCACATTCTTGGTGCCATCATCATCGAAGAAGTCACTCCCAGCTTTCCATTTAGCCCACCAATGGTCAGGTAGTTTACCAAGCATCTCAACATGCTCCTTTAGGACCTGATCCATGGTAGGAAACACTGCTTGAAACGGGGGAGTAGGTCCAAAAATTTCCCAAATAGTACAGGCCAGAGTCCATATATCTCCCGGAAAAGAAAGAGACTCGCTGATTCCAGGCTGCATGAAAAAAGCTTCAGGTGGTGCTGAAAGAAGTGGAGTATGACAAACATAGTGTTTTTCTTGTGGATCAAAGGCTTCTCCAAAATCTGCAATTTGAATGAAAGACTCAGCAAGAGTAAGTTCATCACTCGCACCTCCCAGCCATACCGGTACAACAACTTCTGAAGGAACTCCATCTCCAAGATGTGCTTTATCCTTTCGATGGACAGAGTGTTTAGTTGGCTGGCCTGCCCTTTTATAGAGCTGCTTGCAGGTCATATACTGCATATCAAGTGGTAGGCGGAGGAGAATATTTCCAAGATGAAGATCTGCATTAATGTTTAACTTGACTATAACACAGGATTATGAAGTAGTAGTTACTGTATGCACATACCACCATGGACAATTCCTTGAGAGTGAATAAATCGCACGACTAATATAAGCTGAGAAACAATTGCTCGAGCAGCTGGAAGGTGAAGAAGTCGATGGTCTGCAGCTGTTTTGGCCTCACTAAGACTTGCTCTTGCAGGATCTGTGACAAAACACCGATGCATCCCATTTGGTCCTGAAAAGGTGAAACAATTGAGGATTTTCTGAATAGCGCTTTTTCCAGGAAGATCAGAGTCAACTTTCTCTAGCTGTGAAAGAATTCGTAATTCATGAGTTTTGTCTGTCGATTCCGCCGTGGAGATTTTCAGAGCAACGAGTTTGGAATCCTCTTCTTTATCTTCAGCCAGCCAAACTGTGGCAGATCGACCGAATCCAAGTTTATGAACAATGGAATAGCGACCATTGCAAAACTCGTCACCAATCATTACAGGATGATACCCGCCTGGCACGTAGAAGTCCAAACGCTCGACCTCCTCGATATAACCATATCTGACTTTACTTGGCTCCATGTGAGTGGTGTGTGTCAGGCGGCAATATGGTCTAGATGCTCGAGGGCGAACTGCAGGTGGTGCGCGAGTTCGTAGAAGCGTGGAGTAGGCACGACTAGCCATAGAAACGTTGGAAGAAGGTGTTGGTCCTCAGAATAGTAATTCCGCCGGGAGCACTCGAGTCAGGCGCGTGCTTCTAACATGATGCCATGAGTAGGTTTATCTTGAAGGCCTTTGGAAGAACTTCCTGCAATGCAGTAACTAACTATAGATATGATATTGGTTGTGCTTCGAAACTGGACAAAACAACCATTCTCTTAATCAGCAACCTGGCCATAACTAACTTAACTAACCAGTTAACTAGTTAGTTAACCAAGTTTCCATTGTTTATCAGCCGGCCAATAACAACTCTGACTTGTGTAGTTAGCGCCCGTTATGCGCGCGGTGGGCCATTCCCCGGGGGGGGGTGGCTTCAGGCTGGGCGGACCCACTAACCAGCACAAAAGATAACTACCCAACCAGTCAGGAATCAAGTCTATCACAGCAGACAAAGATTCAAGAATGTAGCAATACTTCAGAATTCAGTGTTCACAAGTAATGATAGCATTTGAGAGGTTTCATATTTCAATTGAAAGTTCTGAAAATATTTTTTGCTGTATAAATTCTTATAATCTAATCATTTATAATTTAAAGTTAATGAAAAATTTAAATTGTAAATATTTTTTTTTCTGCAGAAAATTATATTTATTAAAAAAAGATAAAAAAAAATCTTCATAAATATAAATATAGAGTCATAGACTATAGTCTATTATTGAAAGTTACAAGTTACAATGATTCTCTTTTATACTTATAAGTATAAAGTTATGTTACTATGTATAAAGACAGAGCTCAGTTTCATTTATATTTCATATATCTTTCAGATAAATCTCACATTTATGAAACTCTTTTAAGACTTTGTTTAGCTTTTCAAAAATTCAATCAAATCAAATGATAAATCGACATGTCTGTTTCTTATTTTCAGCACAGTTTCCACTATCTAGTTTGCTTGCAGCTTTACTGCTTCAATTTGCTTTCAATCATAGTAGTACATGATAATACGATATTGAAAGTGAGCACTGAGATTTTCAGATTCCAAAATTTTACAATTTACTGCTGTCACTGATCAAGATTCAAGCAATTAAATGTCATCTCAATGTCAAGGATACTCACTTCAAGTGACATACAGCAGTTTCATACTTACAACAAATCATTTATTTACTAATTTTGAATTTTCTGATTTCTTTGAGAAACTTGAAAGTCTAGAGATTTCAACTTTTAATGAAGAAAGAGAAAACTGCAATGACTGGTCACTGCATTCTTTTATCACCATTTATGAATTCTGACAGATTTTCACATTTATTATAATTTATAAATATAGCTGCAAATTAGCAATCACCATCAAACAGCTGCAAACAGATAATCAGATTAACTTCATTTCTAACTTCTAAGAGATTTTGAACTTGATACTGTGATGGTAGATTGAAATTTGAAAAAACCTATTGAAAATACTAAGTGAGGATTTTACACCATGGTGATATTTTTATTGTGATGGCCAGCACCCAGGAACTAGTTATATAAAGGCTGGGCGTATGGCACAGGTTACAGGTAATCCTCTTTTTTTTTCTTTTGCTTGCCGCCATCATGGCTTGCATAACTACGGAATACATCTTGGGCTTTCTAGCACTGGCTTTTGCTCCAAGAGGGTTCTGGCCCCCTTCTCCCCTCTCTCTCTCTCGAGCAGGGCGGCTATATTGAGCCCTTGGAGGAGAAGCCGCCGTGATCAGCCTTGCCTTTCCGTGCTGCTGCCCCCGCTCGAGGCGTTGGCCGTGCAGCTCCACAGAGGCCCAGTTCCACGCTGCTTCATATCAAGCCGGCGCCCACGGGATAAACCTTGCTCATTGGATGCGCTGCAGTTTCGACTGCAGCCTTGCTCAGTCAGTCACTGGCTACTACGCAAAATCGGGTTTGTGTTGACGGCTACGCCGCTCTACGCGCAGTCTCAGCATGGCCCTCAATTTTGAGCCAAGCCTCATCTTGAACGGGCGCCTAGGCTGCGTGCTTTTCTCATTGGGTTGCATTCGAGCTGGAGCGGCGTTTTTGACCTTGGTCCATTGCAGTTCCCTGCCTCTCCGTGCTTTTCTTTGTCTGGGATCTTTACGGAGAAGCATCGATAAACCCACCCATGTCAAGAGGAGATTTCTCGGGGATTCACCTGCATGGCCATACTATCTACCTAGTCGCTCTTCCCACTGACTGGTTAGAGGACGTTCTCTTTTGGCTGAGCGGCATGGGTGGGCATCAGCTTTTTTCCGCGGCTTGATGATGGAGGCGCAAGTTAACTAACCCTCTTCATGCAAGTTGATTGCCTCTAACAATGCTTCCCGTCATATGACCCCGACATACGGGCGGGCGCCTAATTTTGCGCTCTCATTGCTCAAGTCTTACTTGCGCAGTTCTTTGCATCGCCTCGATCTAGCAACAGTCCAAGCATATAATACACGCAATTCCTCGATCTCTCCTTCCTCGATTTCTCACCTGCCCTCACTTTATCTTCGTGTGGATTTCACTGCTATCTTTTTGACATTTTCTTTTCTTGAACAGTTCAAAATGTCCGTCTCGACCCCCTCCGAATGGAAAATGCAAGTGGCCTTGCAAGGACTCCAAGGCCTTTCTATTCACGATGGCTCTGATATGAATTCGGCCTCGAAGATCGAACTTGATCAATATTTATTCCTTCGTGTCCTTTGGCCAAGGCGGAAAGAACCTTCTGAATTGAAACCCGAGGATATGTCTCTCGACAATTCAGTGCGTGTCGATTTAGGTAACAATAAAGATTGGACCGAGTATATCAGATTTGTTGAAAAGGGCTTAAGCGGTAGTCCTAAATTGGGAACATTCGACATAGTATGGAAATATCAGCAAATGGTGGGCGAAGTCAAGGAGTTCTACGAAACGCCCAAAGTCCTCTCTCCTGTCGGTCACCGAACGAGGGCCGCTTTGCTTAGGAAGGTCGGGAAATTAAGACAGCCGCAATTCAAACCAACGGACTCCCCGACGCCGGGAAGCGAAGACTTCGACGGCGAATTTGAGTCGGACGGAGAAGACCTTCCACAGACACCAGAACAGCAACATCGACGAGACCCCTTTCATTGGACACCACTTCCTGCAAAAGATGACGATTCCGGCGATTACCAAGAAAAATATCCTCCACTGGACGACGAGAACATTGTGAATATTTCACTTGTTATACTCCTCCAGTCAATATGTCTGCGTGATCGGGTAGTCAAACAGGTTATCTGGACTCCACAACGCAAGGCGTTTGATTTCAATTCCCTGGTGGGAAGTGCAAATGGAAAACCTCGCAAGGTTTTTCAGGCTCGTGTAGATGGACATCTCTCAATGCCAACTTCGGGCGACCCCCGTTCTCTTGCTATTGTGGAGGTCAAGGCTCGTTCACGAAATGATGCTCAACCGCGCCTACAAGAAAGCGCCCAGATGGCTGCTTGGATAAGCGCAGAGCCAGATGCTCCAACCCCAACTAACAAGTATCAGTAAGTATTCCGTGGTCAAGCTTGTTCTAGTCACAGCTAATCAAGTAATACAGGCGGCTTCTGATAAGCCAAGATCATAAGGACATTTACCTTATAATTGCCACTTATGATCAGGCTTACATCGACTACCTCCAGGGCAAGAACATGGGCGCTGCACCGTCCTTTATGAAGATGCAGGAGTATGGCCCTTTTGATGCTTCATCAAAAGGACACATGAAGCTTTTTTCTCTTGTCATTTTAGCATTCACTAGGCAGCTGGAGCAATGTGCTGAAAAGGGTCACTTTTGTCGCTGGAATATATGAAGAACAAAGAAGATTGATGTGCTTGTCTCTGTTATTTGCTTGTTTGTTTTGTTCCTTTGATTTTCTTTCGTTTCCGATATCCTTTACTGTCCTTAGTGGAAGCAGCTTGTCCACCAATTTGACCAGAAAAGATTAAGGGCTTTTTTGAGGTTAAGCGCTCACAATACACAAGTCATTTACATAGGGGATTCAATGGAGGGATACAAGGGTTTGAATAGGAGATTGAGTCATCCTGATTTACCTAAAGAATTGATTAAAGATTCATGGATTTGCATGAAGAACTTGAGTAGCAAGCGTAGCGAACGGGTCTCTGTCCATTAGACCTTAGTTCAAACTCATCTAGTTAGATATCTTGCCTGATTTTCCTAATAGCCTTTGAATCTTGTTGACACTCAGTGTGCAAAGCCTTTCAGCAAAGGTCAGCGAAGGGGAAAGCGCTGTAGGGAAACAGCAAACACGACAAACAAAAGATCAACGAATCAGAATAACTAGCAGAGCAGAAGGGGGATAAGCTATGCAATGTATTCATCGTCCAACGAGCCCCGAAGAACCTCCTCTGCCGCCAACCCAGCAGTCCACATCGCAGCATCGGAATCTTCATCCTCCCGAATAGCCCCCAGACTGCGTATACGGGCCTTTCCGTTAGCCACGGAGCCTCCATTAGCGCATCCATCGTACCCTTCATT
The DNA here is from genome assembly GCA_001430945.1 of Amauroascus niger. Classification (NCBI taxonomy): domain Eukaryota; kingdom Fungi; phylum Ascomycota; class Eurotiomycetes; order Onygenales; family Onygenaceae; genus Amauroascus; species Amauroascus niger. The sequence continues at coordinate 21,642 of LJPK01000502.1, forward strand.
CATACCCGCTACCAACCCAGTCTGCAGCAGCAACTCCCTTTCCAATCGACTCACATAGCCAACGTTTGTAATATCAGGCCCACGATTGACTCCATCGCCACCCGCGCCCGTTCCGCCAAGAGTTCTAAACCAGTACCCAGACGTACCCTTCGCCGACCTATCCGCGTCCTGCTCCACGGCCCAACATCCGTTCCGGGCGCAGAAACTCAGAAAGGCGCGCCACGTCTCGTCTTTGCCGGTGCCGACGAGCACGTCGGGGTTTCCAATGATGATGACTCCCTCCTTGGCACGCGTGATTGCCATGTTGAATCGTTGTTTGGCGCCCACGAGGCCAAGGGCTCGGGATTGATCGATGCCGAGAAACTGTTGACCCGAGCGGGTGCGAGTTGTGCATATAATTAAGAAGCGGGTCTCCAGGCCTTGGAATGCTTCGAGGGGGCCGATGTTGATGTCGTAGAGGTTGTGGGAGCGGAAGAGGGAGCGGAGGTGGCTTACTTGCGCGAGGAAGGGGGTGATTATTGCGATTTCCTGCTGTGTGATGGGTTGGGGGGGAGGAGTTGAGGTTGCTGGGTTGTAATCGAGAGTGGAGGAGTGGGATAGCAACGAGCGGACGTAGCGAAGGGCAATGTTGGCTTCGGTAGGGTTGTAGACGCCTGCACCCGGCCCGGGGGCGAGAACATCTTCCATCTGGTCCTGGGAGGTGTTGCAGTTGAATAAGAGAGGCCAGCGGCGCTTACTTGGCCAGCCTGGCCAGGTTGGGACAGGTCCTTGTGGATGAGAAGGTGCTGCAGATGGAATGAGGGTATCGTTGTAGAAAAGGACAGAGGGCATGGCAAGAATAGCGGGATGAGAGCGATAGTTGCGCGTAAGGTTGACAAATGCTGGGCGAAGCATCGGGAGCATGGATTTCGTCAATGGCTTGCAAGGTCCGGTATTACGACGAGATAATGGGTGATTAGCGTAGACTGGGCGCGCAAAAAGCCTCTCAAATAGCGACACCGAGAATGCTGTGTCGTCATTGTATATTCGGGGCCCTAGCTGATGCTCGTCGCCGGCCATAACGAAAAGTGGTAGTGAGGTCTTCTGCGCGTGTTTTGGATCAAAAAGCTGTGCGGTGGAGACTACTGTCAGCGGAATACAGACTGTTGGCTCTGTCGCTTGGGCTGCTTCATCCACAATAAGCGCGGTCCAGTGAAGTAGTTTCTTCATCTTTAGCTGGGTGCTAGGTGATATGGCGGAAACGGTTTCATACGCTAACTTCATCAAATCCCTGTTGGTCAGCCGAGCCTGGACCAACATATCTGCGTCGGTGCAAGTGGTGACGACGACCTTGTACTTCATCATCGTTGGGAAGTCAGGTAGAGAGAACATTTCTTTCTCCGTGTACGTGTACGGCAAGAGTTCACTGGGAACTTCAGCAAACGTTCTGTTCCACCCGTTCAGCCTGAACAGCTCAGAGGGGTCGAGGCGAGATGAGAGGCGAACAGCAAGCGTGTCGGCAGCCGGATTAGAAGGGGCGCATATGAGAAGATGCGGTATAATGTCCGACGTACGGCGAAGCAGCTGCAGCGCGCATTCAACGACAGTTTTGGTCTTTCCGGATCCCGGCACTCCTGATATCAAAAATGGAACGTTCCCGTAATTTCGCGAAACAACCGAGTCAACGCCCCTTTGCTGCTCGTAATTAAGCTCTTTGTCATCCCATTTGCGGTCGAATGCCCCCTTTGGTAAAGTCTTTTGAATCACACAGTCCTTGTCTTCGGGGAATAGCATGTGACGGAGCCAACTGTTTCGATCCAAAGAGTTACTAGTGGAGTTTCCAGCGCTGAGACTATCAGGACAGTGCGTGGCTCCTTGGACCGTCTGAATTGCTCTCCACATGCCGCTATATAGACCTGTTGGCAAAGGAAAAGAGACATTGCAGAACTTGGATGTTGGAAAGAACCCATCTACGCTAAGAACCACGGTTTCGGTGGCCTTTGAAATGCCCCAGATGTGGGATAATATCTCGATGCCGTTGAAGCCCGGTGCAATGGATCCATCAAGGCCATTTTGGTTTTCGTATAGCCAGTCCAGGCCTTGCTGGGCGAGTTGGGGAAAGGGAAAAACTTGACGAACGTGAACAACGTCGCCTAGGTTGAGGCTTGGAGCATTGTCCTTGAGTCCCGGGACCCTGAGAGTGTAAAGTTGCTGCATGGTGTCTTTTGGATCTAGCGAGACATTGAACAGAATGAAAGACGACAGAGCAACGGAATGGTTGAAAGCCTCGAGCCTGAGGCATTCGGCAAAGTATTTGTAGTAGTTTTCAGGGGCAAGGTATCTGGGATGGCGCGTGATGGTAACCTGCGCGTGTTGGATCTCCGGGTAAGTTTCTGGGGTAGGTTCCAGGCAACCGGCGCCGGCAAAGCTCTGAACGTAGGTTGCAAAGTCAATGGATTCTAGCTGTCTGGAAAACCGATGCATAAAGGGTGACTGCTGAATGGCCCAGAGATAGGAGGGGATATAGGCGGGAGCATTGATGTCTGGTTTCCATCCAGGCTGATGGGAGGGTATCAAATCGCCGGTCTTGGTGCTCTCACTCTGTAGCTGTTGGGTTCGATGACAAGGAGTTGTTTTTCTTCGCCGAGCTTTGGCTCCATTTGTGAGTGCATCTTTTTCCCCGCTGGCAGGGCTGATGGTCCGGGTCGCTGCCTTGCGGGAGGGTGTTCGGAACGGCTTGACTGCCGACATGTTTCTGTGAGCTCTTGATGCAATCAACTAAGTAAAACAAGCAGATGTGAATGCAACAAATCAAGAATGTAAGCCAACTTCCCTTCTCTCTTCTTCTGTATTTCTCGTCCTTGATATCCCCAAGCCAGCCACAGAAGTTCTGGCACAGAGTGTGCAGTGCCTGAACTGCTGGTTGCATGTGGTCCTTGTATCATCAATCTCATGTTGTTCTTTTTTTTTTTTTTTTTGAATATAGACGCGAGTAGATAAACAAGCCACCGCGACCAACGCGTCGGCCCCTCTGGGACTGGCAATCCCATCCTGCAACAATCTGAACAGTTGCCAGAGTGAGTTCTAGAAGCTTCACCATAGAATTCCATCTTCATTCATGCGAACCACCACTACAAATCGTCCCTGTTCTCTCTCAAACCCATCAAAGATTCAAAGCACCTATAGACACTACAAGTAGAGATTAATAATAATAATAATGAAAAGGGATCCTTTCTGGAGCCCCTGAACTGGATAGTTAACCACATTTGATATCTGAAAACCCAAACCCAAACCCAAACCAACACATTTGTCGTCAAGTTTAACCTTCACTTGCAGGCACTACAAACAGTGCAAACAAGAGTAGCAGCGATTATGAAATGTCACATGATGCGCTAAGTGTAATAAATGTATTGATTCTGTCATGAAGATAAATCTGAGAATTACTAGTCCAGCACAGCCACATCACCAGCCACATCTTTCAACCACTGTTTGACTTCCAGGCAAACTACAGGCAAGAATGTATGCAACAGACCTTGCATAAGAGTCAAAGATCTGAGGAAATTGGGACGGCCCAGCTTCCAGTTGAAGAAAGGACGAAAGGGACAGAAGAAAAAACGGATTTGTCTGTTAGAAGTGGTGCTAGCCATTTGCAACTTTAAAGAGGCCTTATCCCTTAGTTTAGCTAGTTTAGTTTGGTGAATGCAAGCTGTCTGCAGGGCTTTTTACGGGTTCCTTATTTGTTCCGACACTTGCCCCGTCCTGAATGCTCTATGCTCCTTGCATCAATACGGCCCTTGTGCATCATGTTGATGGATAATCACAGCCGTGCTTCCCTTTTCTTTCACCAGGCTGCTTATGGTAGTTAATCAACTTCCGTGGTAGTTAGGGCCCGCCAGGATTTCACACGATCCCGCCCCCCCCAGCTGCATACGGGGGGCCCGCCGGGTTTTCCACGTATTTGAGCTCTTTCCCATCTCCCGCTTTCTCACTCCTCCTCACTCTCCTTCCCTTTCTCTTTCTCCTTCTCCTTCTCACCTTCTTCCATCTCTGACCCTCATCTCCCTCTGCTCATTGCTTTATGCCCTCATGTTCATGTGGCTGTGGTTGAAGCTGTCTGCTGTTGAGAGGTGATGCTGTGCTTCAGAAGATCATCTATCCTGGTTTGAGAAGGGATGCTGTGCCTTTTGGATATCATCTGCTCTCTGTCATCAAGGTGTGCTCGAGGTCTGCATGCCCGCCTGGAAGTGCTTCCTGGATGAGCTCTTAGCCATGTTTGTACCCCAATGGTGACTTATTTGCCATGACTTTTGCCTTGAGCCCCTCGCTGAAACATTGCAAATGTAGGAATTGATGGTGTTCACAAGCTCTGCCGATGCATATATGCCAGAGGGAATGGAACATAGTGGCATGCATACATCTTGGGCTTTCTAGCATTGGCTAGAGAGTGTTCACTCTTTTAGTCGAGTGGGAAAGTTCTTGACAACATATGCTACCGCGTATATGTTCTGGCGAGCGGGTGTTACCCGATGCTTTCAAAGCTTCCTCCCTTTTTATGGACCGGATCGAGAGCTGAACGGGCATGGCCCACCACATATGCAACCCGGGAGCAGTTCTCATTTATCAGCTTCCCCATCTGATTCTCATCGGGCCCTGGCTCGATGTGTCTTCCGGTTTTCATGCGAGTGGACTATATTTTTTTATATTTTTTTTTTCATATATATATATATATATATATATATATATATATATATATATATATATATATATATATATATATATATATATATATATATATATATATATATATATATATATATATATATATATATATATATATATATACGAGAGGATGGGGATGGACCCAAACCCTCTTGATTCCAAAGCCATGGCGGCTCTGTTTGCAGACAGAGCTGTGTGGAAGAATCGGGGAAGGGTATGTACCTGCTCAGGATGGGTGTCCTGCCCGCTGTCAGTATGGGGTCTCGCAAAAACACTGGGTCTCTTGTGTGTACTGGCAAAAAGGGAGTAATTTCAATATCTTGCCAGGATTCAATGCAAGACATGAGAACAGGGGAAACAGCGTGTCGGCATCAAGTGAGCGAGATGCTAGGCAGGTGTCTGCACCTTAGGGGCACCTTAAGGAGTGAATCTCATTTCGATGGAGTGGTATGTTGGCGGGAAAAAAAAATAATCAAGTCCTGCCACACAGCGGGTCACCCTACCTGGCCAACATATAAATGGGAGTTTTCACTTGATCTCCCTAATCCCTCCTTTCTTTCTCTTTTTCTCTCTTCGCGACTTCTTCCCCCTAGTTCTTCCGTTGCCCTCTGCTTTCTCTCCCGTTGTTCCCATTCTGCTGAACTCAGTTCACAGACAGCCTCTGACAAGCCTCTACTGGCGCGAAGTCCTTTCATCTTGAAGGAACATACCGCTCGACTGGGTTCAAGTCTTTGGAGGAAAATCTCGCTCCCAAGGCTACATTGGGACGAGTAAACCGGGTTTTCCCTGACAGCGTCATTGGCCGGCTTCGTCCTCGACATCAGGCGAATATCGACGCCATTCACTTGCTCTATTCACCCTCCTTTCCCCTCCTCCCTCTCCTCTCACACCACACATCAGTGCTGAATGCTCGATTCTTCCCATTCACACAGACAAGTCCCCTATTGTGCTCCTCGATTCACTTGCTGCTCTTTTAGCGAAGACTTTTCGTTGCTCTTCACTGTCACCTGCGCGGTAGCCCATCCTACTCATTCTTTGGCCTCCTCCAGTCATCTTCGTTAATCATTCATTTCTGCTTCTAAACACTCCCTCCATCTCACTCCTCTTCCAGCTCCACCAGATCTGCGTTTATCAAAGACCGCCATTTCATCTGCTAGCTTTCTTGAGTCTCTTTTTCTTTGATCGATCTCGTCATTTCATGTGGATACTTCGCTGGACCATCACCGTGTACACCGTTGCCTACCTCAGTATCTCAGTTCCACCCGAGTCATCTTCACCTCTTCGACAGACTCTCACGGATTTATTGTCCTCAAACCCTCTTGGTTAGTGTCTTCCTATTCTCTACTGACTTGTTTTTTCTCTCTGGCTTGTTAAAACTAGTATCGCTGACAAAAAAAAGACCAGTATCGATTTTTACGCCTGAATCCAACTGCGTTTCTGACATCAGCAAAATGAAAACCCCGGAAAGTACCAAGCAGCATTCCTGCCAGTTTAGCGGGGAAGCATGCTCGACAGAGTCGCCTCATTATCGCAAGGTCATATCCCATATCTTTGGGAGAAATAAACGCTGCACAGTTGGTGTTCCGGACTTTGTTTGGATTTATTACTGTCGCAAGCATTATCAACGTGCACGATATCGAACTGGAGAATGGCCATTTAGACAGTGCGACCTTGCCATCGACACGATCAAGAACATGCGCGCTTGGGGAGGTGTGGAGGATTTCAGCCTTCAACTTCGCCGCCGAGAAACCCAGCGAGCCACGGACACCGAAGACCACTGCGAAGAAGAGGGAGAAGGAGACGAAGATTCTAGTGTTCTTCCTGCGGACGAAGAAAGTGGTGACTCCGCTGTCGTTCTCACTCCATCTGCCAAGGACGAAGATTCTTCTACCGAAACCGCTACCAGAGAGGAACGTGAGTCCAGTTCTCCAGAGCCTGCTGAGTCTCCTGAACCTAAGAAACGCTCGCCTCGAATTATTCCGCGTCCTGTCCCGGACTGGCTTTATGGCCGTGTTGGAAACCATAAGACCTTCAATGAAACACTTCAAATGCTCCGGGATCTTCGACAACACCTCCAGCGAACGGTTGAAGATGGCCATGAAGCCCACTTTCCGGATATCGAAATCTTACCAAATCTTCGTCAACAGTCCACTCCTGTTCGTCCGGTTGCGCCAAAGGCTCAGAGGGTCTCTTCCCATGGAGCCGTCAAAAAACCAAAAAAGAAATAAAAAAAAATATGTGTACAATCGTATCCATGTTGATGAACGGATAACGGTTGGAAGAGGTGTTGCTTGATACTATCATCTTCTTGTCATGGTTGTTACAATTTGACAGTATCGGGACATGTTGATGAACGGATAACAGTTGGAAGGGGTGTTGCTTGATACTATCATCTTCTTGTCATGGTTGTTACAATTTGACAGTATCGGGACATGTTGATGAACGGATAACAGTTGGAAGGGGTGTTGCTTGATACTATCATCTTCTTGTCATGGTTGTTACAATTTGACAGTATCGGGACATGTTGATGAACGGATAACAGTTGGAAGGGGTGTTGCTTGATACTATCATCTTCTTGTCACGGTTGTCACAGTTTGACACTATCGGGACTATCGGGACATGCTGATTGCTGCTGATCCTCAACGATCTATGCGGCCTTGGACTCTTGTTTGCTTGGAGTTTTCCACAGCTACAAGGTCCTAACTGAATTTGCTTGAAATTGTTTTTGTTTTTATATGGTTTATTGCATATCTTATCCTGTTTCCTTTTGCTTTGTTTTGCTTGCTTTGGCTTTTACAGCTTCATGATTTCAACTCCTATTCTTATGAGTCCACAGTTACCCCTGTCAAGATCTCAACTTCTTTGAACTCTCGCAGCTCCAAACATGGTCAGAGGCGGTTGATGAGCATTACAATTTCGGGTATTCAGGCTGGCTTTTGTCTTTTTTATAGATTTCTTTGGCTTTCCCATACTTTATCAGTCGGGTTTATGGTTCTCGGGGGTTGTGACAGGTGGTTAAATTGGGCTTGGGTGGTCAGTTGCAGTGGAGTTCAGTTTGAGGGATTGTTTCTTGCACAGCATTGTTTCATGCAGTAGTTATCAATGAAATTGTCATATTCCAATTATTCAGTAAGTGCTTTATTAAGTGAGAGAATGGACAATTCCTCTATGGTCCTACGTGTTGTGAATAATGACTTCAAATTTTATATTTCCCTTATATATAACACCCACGAAGCAAGATATGCCGAGCCAAGAAAGGGGATAATCTATGTTACATACATCTAGAAAGTATCACAGCGACTCCAACCTTGACAATCACCACGCATAATACTGATTCCGCATCGTCACCTTTCGATCCGGCAGCTGTCTCCATACCTTTGTCTTCCGCTGCCTGATGGCTTTCTCCTCACGTTCCTGCCATTCACGGATGCGCGTCTTTTCTTCCTTGAGGATGACGCTGATAGACGTGTGTGGGGGGCGTAGGATATGAGTATTCCCTCTACCGCGAGGGGAGACTTCTCTTCCGAACGGGCCTCGGTTGACCCATGCCTGTGCGACGTAGACTGCAGTTGGATCTGTCACGGCGATGCGTTTGCCGTCTTTGAGTCTCAGCAAGAACGGCTTGGTGTTGGTGTCGGTGTCTGTGTCAGTGGTGGTGGTGGTGACGGTGATTTTGGCTTGTCCTTCTCCTTCTCCTTGTTTTGCTGTCTCGCTCACGGCAGATGACGATGCAGCCTCGACCTGGCCCATACCCATGCCCCGAGACACCAGCGCTTCATTCCTCGCCTGCTCCAAAAACGTCCTAATATCCTTGGCCGCTTTCTTCTTGCTAAATCTCATCTGCAGAATCGCCTCGTCGATATTTTTCCCCGCGATCTGCCTCGCCAACGGGCCCAATTTCTTCACCGAGGTCTTGAACCAGTGCGAGATGCTCGACAGCTCTCGCTCGGATTGCATGATCTGCTCTCTGCGCGTTAGGCGGCCGCGGCGGCGCACCGAGCGGATCACCATCTTGCGCTGCCATCGGGCGCGCCGGTTGGGGTAGGGGTTGAGGGTTTTTTCGATGTTGGCGGCGTCGCGTTCGTGGAGGGCGGGGAGGGAGGAGAGGAGGGAGTGGTCTGGATGGGCTGGGTCGGCTTGTTGCGGGGCGGCGTCTGGTCGACGTCTGGGCGCTCGGCCGCCGGTGGTGATTTTGGGGATGTCTTCTCCGTCGGCGAAGATGGAGCCTGAGGTCAGGGAGCCGCGTTTGACGGGGGGAGGGCGGAAGGAGACTTTGGGCCCGGATTGGGTGTCGTCGGGGGACTCGAGGGATGATGTGGAAGGGTTTGACGCGCGTAAAAGGGGGGTGGATAAGAATCCGCGGCGGGAGATCTGGGGGATGCGAGGATTCCTCGCTGAGAGGGAAAAAAAGCAGTTTTTTTTTTTAGCAAGAGGTTTCTAGGCGAGGAATTGCAATTGAGAGCTCTCTCTTACCTGCGCGAGCCAGCTGACGAGAAGCGAATGCAGCACAGACGGCCGCCATTCTCGCTTATGAATCAGTTTCACCACTGTTTTCTAGAGACCTTGACAATGGGGTTTCGATATAAAGTCCAAAATCCATTCACTTTTCCCCCTTCCCCAACAATCGATGAAGTCGAATCAGGCCTAGTTACGCTAGGCTGAAAGTGGATAGGCGTGGATTCAGGAGTATGACATAAGCAATTAGTCTTGGCGCGGGAACTTGAGGTCGGGCTTCCGGGAAATCATTGCGCACCGCGCCGAGGCCGAGGCCGAGATCGAGAAGATCGAGATTCGAGATGGGATGGATTCGAACCTGCGAGGGCCCGCCTTTTGAGGTTGAGATCTCAAGCCATCGATCGCCTGGCTAAAACTATTAATAGTGTTTCTTTTACTTTGCCCATCCACGATGGTCTGGAGATCAGATCTAGCCCGAAAAAGCTGGGCTTGTTCATTTTCGCAGAGTTTCCTTGGGAGTGGATGTCAATATGGGATGAGATCTGGCAATCCCTTTGGATGCCCAATGTGAGAGATTGTGAAAACACACAAGATATCTATCATACAATGGACGGGGGAAGTTTGAACAATGTTATCAAGGCCCCCCAGTTAATGGCCGTCTAGTTCACATCTCGGGTATGATCTGATTAATCGAGATTTAACACTGAGGAATCTGAAACGACCTTCAATGCAAATATCAAAATGCCCCTACATACTCCGTATGTAAAGCTAACTAACTAGTCGAGAAAGGTCATGCCGTTTCAGAATTACTCGAATGAAGGGGTGGTCTACATTTGTATCCAACGAGATAACTACTCGCCGGAGCTCGGGTCAACATGTGACCATCTAACGACATGGAACAACCAGCGTACTTAGATTTCCATACGGATATTTAACTACAATTCTGTCACATAGAACATTTACAAAAGAAGTGTACATAACATCTTCGGTGTAGCAGCATCGGACAGCTTTCTTTTGCTATCAAGTTATTTTAGTAGTTACCTCCGCACCTTTTGGTTTGGGGTAACTAAATCCTGACCTCCCTCAGGGCATGAATGCTGGCTCTTTGCTACTTTTACTGAGCCTTGCTTGACTAATGATACGAGGGAAGGTGGAAGAGAAAGGAGAGTAGTGCTTTTATGCAGCTGGCTCCTTTTGGGTGGGCGGTGGACAAAAAACGAGGCAACGGCCCAACCGGGGGGAGGCAACGGGGGGGAGCGGGAGCGGGCAGAAAAAAGAAAGAAAAGGGGGGGAGGCTTGACGTCATAAAACTGAGTGACTCCCTAACTAGCGATTTGTAACTAGAACTAGTTACCGTGTAGGTAGGTAGGTAGGTACGGAGTAGTTAGGTAGGAGATGGGATGCCTTCAGTAGTCGGTTACTGTACGAGGGTGCTCCGTAGTTTTGAATGAAAAGAAACAAAAGGGCTCGCGTGTGCATGCTCACTCAACAGAGGCAGAATGACTCCCAAGACCTGTCTGCAGTCCAAAAAAGCAAAGTGTCATCGGGACGGGCAGGATCGGGGGGGGAGGCGCGCGCTGCAGCAAGGTTGAGGGGGGACTCACAGGGAGAAAAGGGCTTTTTATGGGGTAAAAAGTCCGTGGAAGAGGAGAATGTTGCCAGCAAAAAGGATACGCGGATATCTTAAGCATAGTTACCCTTTCTGCACGACACAAGCTTGCTGCATGGCTTTCTATCTTCGACAGAGATAAATTCAGTTAACTACGGAGTAGTTAGTTAATCGTCCGCGATGACGTCGAGACAGATGACCTTAGATTTCGAACTGCCTAGTTGGCTTCCCCCAAGGCTGTGTGTGCCTCGATGCATGAAAAGTGACAGGTTATTCTATTAACTCTAGTCAACTAGCCAGTCACATCACGATTCATGGGAACATCTTGAGCATGAAGAAAGAATTGTGGAGGGAGTCAAAATCACTCATTCCTCTCAGTTCCCACTGATTTTCCACTAAAATAGCAAGCGATTGGAGATTATTTCTGGTTGAATGATACGGTAAAACTAACTTGTATCCTTGGCCGACTCCCCCCCCAAGAAAATCCCCCCAGAAAAATCCCCCCAGAAACGCCCCCCGACTCCCCGTGCTTTCGCCTCCTTCAGCGGCTTGCGGGAAAAAGGCAAAGCCACACTGGCATAAGGGCCGCTTTTGGCGGCAAGCCATTTTTTCACAGACACTGATCTCTGGGTGATAGTTTCTCCCTCGAATCTGGAGTTAATCTGTCTTCCTTGAGATCTAGTTATCTGTGCAGGCCAAGGACAGTCTTCTTTCTTTTCTCTTTTCTATCTTTATTCATCTGTTCATGTCTTCACAGTAGAAAAGATTTTCCAAACCCACACAGTATTTCCCCTGTTTCTCTCAAGTGGAGAGGATCCCTCAAACTGATATATTGAGGTTTTACGGTAAGGTTACCTTCTCTGGAGGGAGGCTTAGGGATGATTCGAGATCGAGGAGGCACAGCAGGTAGTTAACTAGCTAGCCAGTTGACGTGTTAATCAGCAAAGAACCAGAATGTCCAAGTTCAAGAATGAAAAAGGGTGCTGCTTACCTTAAACTAGCTGAAGGGACGGGGGGAAGGGCACGGACAACAAGAAGGATGATGGGCGAGCAGGTCTAGAATACGCCCATCCGGATATTACTAAGACCAGAGGGCCGGGGGGATGCTGGAAGACAGAAAGGTCATGGGACAGGCGTTTGAATCGTCATTTCACTGTCAAAAAAGAGAAAATAAAAAGAAGGGAGCCTAAAGAGGAATGTGGCAGTTTGAACTTCTCTCTCTCTCTCTCTCTCTCTCTCTCTCTCTCTCTCTCCGCGCCAGGGCGGAGTTAACTACGGAGGGGGTCCTTTCAAATCAACAAACACACCTTTTTTGGCAAAATAGACAATCAAAGAGAGACAGTAGAGCATCAAACCAAATTGTAAATATCTAGTTAATTAAAAGAATGAGCAGTTGAATCAAAATATCAGTAAACAGAAAACATCAGAAGAGCTCTTTGTGCGGTTGTTTGGATTTGGGGAGAATTTTCTCTCTCTTTTTGGGGCGGGAAACACACTGCTATCATCGCCAACCCTCGTCCTTTCTCCCTCTCTTTCTCTTTCTCTTTCTCTTTCTCCTCCTCTCCCTCTCACCATCTCTCTCTCTCTCTCACACACACACGCCAACCACCTCTTCCCCCCCCCCCCAAAAGCCACCTCGTGTCTTCTTCCTTACCACGCCTCTTTTTCTCTTGCTTGCTCTTGCTAGCTCGTGGGATTCTAGTCAAACTCGCTCAATTCTCTTTTACGCGCGATGCTTCCTTTCTAGCCGACTGCCAGACCCCGTCAAATCCAGAACACCGACCCGCCTGGACCCTGGCCGGAGCAAGCCCTCTCTTAATTAAAACTAACCCTCGAGAACCGCTAGCTGCGTCTGTTCTTCTCCCAAGTCACGCCAAATCACAAACTCCATCATTTCTCGACATCTCCCGAACAACACCTTTCACATCCACCTTACCTCCAAACTTAGCGCTCAGGCCAAACCTCCCCGTCGCCGCTCCCTTCGAAACGACCCTCCCTTTCTTCTTCCTTTTTTTTTTTCCTCGTTTCTTTCGCTCCTTTAAAACCCCCGGTGCTTTTATGCTTTCAGCCCGAAGAAGTCTCCTGCAGATCATCGGCCACCCTGGTCCCGTTGTTTCTCCTCTCTTCGTGACGTGAAGATCCTGACTGGGGAGAAGAAGAAAAATCTCTGTTGGATCGGTATTCCGTGTCAACGAGGTAATAAACGGTCCCAATAAAGTCGAGCAGGAGCACTGAAAAAGCAACCTGAAGACCAAAAGAAGAAGACGAAAAAAAGACAAAATACAAAAGAGTTTGCAAAGGAAAGAAGTGCGGCATTTCCCTCACTCGACAACTTTGTACCTTTTCACTGGGAAAGAGAAGAAAGGGAAACAGAAAAAAAAAAAAAAAAAAAAAAAAAAAAAAAAACCGAGGGTGAAGGGTCATGGACCGTTTTCAGGTCCAGCTTTCAAAATAATATTAGTATTCTTCTTTGATTCGCATCCCCTTTCCTTCGTCCGCCCTTTTACGCGCAGACTGTAGTCTAACTCCAAGCTCTTTGTCCCCGTCTAACGGAGTGCTTTGCCTCTTCTACTTTGGTTTTCAACCTTCTTTTGGTTTGGCGATTTCGCGGCGACGAGTTTTGTCTCATTCGGATTTGCTAGAATCAGTTTGGTTGGCGGCCGGTATAACCTGAAAGACTTTTTTAAGAATGGACATCAACTCGCTGATATCGCACGACTCGAACCCGTCGGGTCAGATCCGCCATAATGTCCCTGCCAATTCTCCCCGGAGGCGCCAGTCGCACACTGTCCGCTCTAACTCGGGAAGGCAGAACATGACCTCCTCGCCTCTCGTGCACCAGGTCCTGACGCCCTCGAATCTTCGCGAGCCCTCCCCTCCTAGCATCAGTCCGGTCATTAGACCCGTGCGATCGAGCGCCGGCACTCCTCCTTCCACCGATTTACCTCCTCCTAGACAAGCGTCAACGCCGGGAATGGACACCCTTGCGGATCTCGCATCGATGCAGCAGCATCAACCACAACGATCTACCGCCCCAAGGCTGAGAAACACCGAATCCTACGAGAGCCAGCTGTCGCCATCGACAATGTACCCAAACGTGCCACCGGTCGTTCACACGACTCCGACCCCTCGTCCGTATGAAAACACAGCGTCTGATGGATCCGGTGAATCACCGAGGAGGGACTATTCTAACACTTGTCTCAACCCGGATGCCCGCAGACAAGCGACTGACCTTGCCGCCGATATCCAACGCAACCCTCATGCCTACGATGCGCGCATGAAGTTTATAAAATTGCTCCACCAGGGATTCGTCGACTATGTATACCCACCATCGTCGCCTGGGTCCCGTGGCGACCCTCAAAGGTACGATGTCCTCAAGGACCTTCGAGTGGCACGCGAAGAGTTAGACAAACTATTCGCAATCGGCGAGGACCTCTGGGTGGAGTGGATCCAAGACGAGAGTTTACTTGCTCGCACCGTCGAAGAACGCATCTCCGTGATGGAACTTTGCCAGAGGTCCGTCGAAGAGGAGTATGGAAGCACCAAATTATGGATAATCTATGGCGACTGGATGCTGTACCTCTACAATTCGGCCTCGAAATCTGGGGAAACGGGCCCTTTGCAAGCGCAGTGGTCTGAGGAAGACAGGATGGTAGGCCGCGAGGTGTTTAACTGGCAGTCTGTGATGGACGTGTGGAGGAAAGGTGCCGAAGCTACGAGATGGCGCATCAACGACAGCCACATTGTCTGGAATCGGTACCTTGAACTTTCCATGCGAGAGATTTCCACATCACGTACCCCCGAGAAGGCCTCCCAAGTTCGTGCCTTGTTTGAAAATAGGCTGCAAACTCCACACATGGCTTGGGACCAGACGTTCCAGTTATTTTCCAGCTTCGTATCTACCTACTACAGCTCCATCTATGAAGAAATCATGGTAAGCACCAATGCCAAATCTGGAGAAATAAAGGCTGTCTGTGATGCGAGGGAGGTACACGAATTGGCGCTACAGCGTGCCGTCGAGTCTCATGACACTGCCGCCGAATGGGCAGCATTTAAACAATATCTCGACTTGGAGACTTCCCACAAGTACAAAAAACCTTTGTTTGGGTTTCAATTGATAACAGCGCTGTTCCAACGCACTGTGTTACGTTTCCCAACAGATGCAAATCTCTGGGATGACTACATCATATACATTGTCAACGAATCTATGCACCGCCGCACTGGCGAGCCTGTCATCCCCGTGGTGGAGCGTGCTGCGAGGCACTGTCCGTGGTCTGGCTCTCTCTGGTCTCAGCTATTATTATCTGCAGAACGAGCTGGCTATTCTTTCCAAGATATATCGGAATTAAAACACAAGGCTACTCGTACTGGACTTCTCGAAGCAGCGGGAGTCGATGAAGTGTTGAAAGTTCATACTACTTGGTGCAGCTACCTGCGACGGCTGCCTTTCCAGTCCGACTCCACCGACGAGGATTTGGACGTGGCAGAAGTAGGTATGCGATCTGCCATTGAGAGTGTCCAAGCCATAGGCGACAAGGGTGACAGGACAGTTCCGAACGACCCCCTGTTCCGCCTGGAACGGATATACATCCGTTATCTGAGTGAAAGTGGAAGCTGGGACAGTGCCAGAGAAACTTTCAAAGGTCTCATTGGACGCCATGGCCACACTTACGAGTTTTGGCTGATGTTCTACACATGGGAGCTCTTGTGCTGGAGCAAATTCACACAAGGCGATGGATCCAGGAAAGCCCCTAGCCCGCATTATGCGACCGCGGTGTTGAAGCAAGCACTACGGAGAGAGGATCTGGATTGGCCTGAAAAGATAATGGATACCTATATCGCCCACTGCGAGCAATATGAAGATGCCGAAGAGCTGCAGTTGGCCATCGTTGAGATCCGAAAGATTTCGAAAAGGGTTGTGAAACGCCGAGAGAATGAAGCACTGGAGACAGCGGCTCAACAGCAGGCAGCACTCGCTCAAACCGCACAAGCGATTGAAAATAATATTGTTGAGACAATCCATGTTGGAAAACGTAAGCGTGAATCCGCAGACGTCAACGGATTGGCTAGTAAAAAGCCAAAGGCGGAAGTTAGCGAAGCCAGCAGCGCCGCGGTGCCAGAGAAGATGCAGCCTCCTCTTAAACGTGACAGGGAAAACTCGAGTGTTTCGGTGAAAAATCTGCCAAAGGATATTCCGACCCTCAAAATACGTCAATTCTTCCGTGATGTGCGTTGAAAAAGGCATCTGTTTCTCTACAGCTTGAGCTAACATCCATTCTAGTGCGGCACAATTAATTCGCTCAAGCTGTTCTCAGCGGACAAGGAATCAGTCTCTGCGATTATCGAGTTCGACTCAAAAGAGGATGCAGCGGCCGCCCAAACTCGGGATCAAAAGACCCTGGAAGGGCGCTTGCTCAGCGTCCAGCTAGAAACCAAGGCTACCCTTTTTGTTACCAACTTTCCACCCGAGGCAGATGAATCTTACATTCGCCACGTTTTCAACCCAGTAAGTTATTAATTTTTGCTTTGAACTCGATCGTTTTTCACTAACAAGTCTTATAGTACGGCGAGATTGTTGAAGTACGGTTTCCGTCTCTCAAGTTTAATACCCATCGCCGATTCTGCTACGTGCAGTTTGCTTCGGCAGCCGATGCCCATGCAGCGCTCGAGTTGGACCAGAAGTCTATGGGCAAGAACTCGAACCTCGTGGTGAAGATATCCGATCCCTCGCGGCGTCAGGCACGCTCCGGCGCCTCTGAAGAAGGCCGAGAAATACACGTCTCGAACCTTGATTGGAAAGCGACCGAAGATGACCTAACTGAACTTTTTACGGCATTTGGAAATGTCGAAAACGCTCGGATCCCGACCAAAGTGGATGGTGGCAGTAAGGGATTTGGTTTTGTGGTATTCTCCACACCGGTAAGTGCACTATCTATCAGTACCCACCTTCTCCCGATTGCTGCATAGACTCATAATACCACAGGACGCAGCAAATGCTGCCTTATCGATGGACCAGAAAGAGTTTCGTTCTCGGCCCCTTCGCGTCAAATTGTCTACGCACGTCGGTGCAAAGCGTCAATCTACTACCATACTTTCTCGTATTGGGCGGTCGAAATCGCCATCGATGGAGCCGAACGGTGGGGCCTCCCCGTCATCGGCTTCTATGAGCCAAGGCGACTTGCCGATTGGCGAAAGAAGGCTTCGCACTCTCGGTTTGATGAACATTCCAGATACTGTAAATGACGCTCGCATCCGTACGCTTGTCGAACCTTTTGGGCCTCTTGTGAAGATCGTCCTTCGCCCCGACCACCAAGGTGCAATCGTCGAGTTCATGGACGTGGGCGATGCAGGAAAGGCCGCGCTTGGGCTGGACGGTCAAGAGGTTGGACCGGGCCGTTCGATTCGCGTTGGACCGGTATCGCAACTGCTGAAACAGCGTGCAGAGCATAGAGTGGACCGTCTTCAAGCTGGAAAGCCGAAGCAAAAACTAGCACTCATGGTCCAACCCGCGGCTCCTATTCCAAGGCCTACCCAACAGGGTCGTACAGGAAGAAGAGGCGGATTAGGTCTGAAAAGAGGTGCTTTGAACGGAAAGATCGGCGCAGCTCCGAGTCCCTCAGAAGCAGAGACGGAGCATCCAAGCGCAGACAAGTCATCATCTGAAACTGCGAAACCAAAGAGCAATGACGATTTTCGAGCCATCTTAAACCAGGCCAGGGCTAAGGTTGACCAGAAGTGAAGTGAGAGCAGGTCGTTGAAAGGGAATATAAAAAAAATGCACAGGATTTCGGATGGTTGGTCAGGTCGGCTCTCTCGTCGACTTAAAATTGGCGTCGAATCTTTATCCTTCATAAATAATGGGTTTGGGCTGGTTTTGGGGGGAAGGAAAAAAGGGAGGCGGAATGACAAAAACGGAAAATGAGACCGCGAATATGGGACAAACCGGAAGAAAAAAAATTAATTGCTAATGATAGGGTGATGGCAGGGTCCAGCATGACCCTCGCTTATTCATCCCCCTGAAAAAAAAAAATTGAAGTCTTCTAGCTGGGCTGCTGGGATTGACAGAACGGCAGGGCTGGTGATGGGTGGTTGGTGTGATGATACTGTTCATTTTCTCATTTTTCTGTTCTCCCTTGCTTTCGTCTTATCTTGTTTGGCATTATATGGCCACGTGATGCCCATCTTGCACTGTTAGTTGCTTTTCTATCTGGCTTTGGCTTGTGGCTTGCTCAGGTGTTTTTATTCCTCTCAAATTTGGCGCCTGAACCTGCTACTCATATTTCTTTTCTTTAATTTCTGCTTTTGATAATGGCTACCCGAGATTTCCCTGTATTAATCCTCTACAGTATTTTGTCTTTTTTTCTTTTTTTTTCCCATCTGGTTTTATGGCATTGAATTAACTACTCAGCTCTGAATGATAATGGAGATGGATGAATCAGAGAGAGAGATGGCTTTATTGTTTTTTGTGTCCTTTCTGCTGTTTTTCTGTTTTGTCAAAGTGCACCTCTTTGTATGCATCATGGGAGTAACTAGTTATCATGTTCACAGACTGCTTTTGCCTTTTTTCTGTTTCTTTTTTTTTTCTTTTTTTTTTTCGGAGCACACACTTTGTATGTATGTATGCTATGAGGCACTTTCCACAGCTTCAATACAACGGCTTTTTGCAGTTCTGGATTATTATCTTGGGAGATTTTGTAATTGTACCTCTATAGTGTGTAAGATGGGGGAACTAGGGCCAAAAGTGGCCATATTTGACGCTGTTTTCAGCCTGCATTCCCCTCACATTGTTGAGGCATGTTGTGCTGACACTAGGGTGAGGTGATTCTACTTATGGTAGGATCAGACAAGCTAACTAAGAAACAATGTTTCATCAAGTCAAGCCTGAGAATGACCAGAAGAGGACTACATCTTTTTGTAGATAGCTCAGTTTTCAGATAGCTTGAATATGACAAGCATTCTCTCTCTTACAGATTATGATCTCTTAGTTGCTTTTAAACTGCCAAACATACTGATATTAGAGTATAAAGTTATAAAAAGCTTTTATGAAAATTATAATTTATTTTAGTGCTAATAACCATGTTTCCCCAGTGTCGCTTCATGGTTCTTTGGTATCCCTTTGTGTTGCTTGCCAGAGTCTATAGCCCATAAGCCCGGGGTAGCCGGCTCTTTTTGCTTTCCCGATGCATCCTCTGCCGGTGCGAGGACTGTATTCTTTTTTCACTTTGTTATCGCCTCCCTATTTTATAGTACATGTCAGCCTGATCTTTAACAGTGCTGACTTTTACTTGCCTTTCTTCCTCCATCACTTCTGTGATGCATAGGCGATGTGCTGATATTGTACTCTGTCCCGGAGCGCAGCTGCATGATGAGAAGGATTTTTCAAAAGGTGCTCGAGCAAAGGCAAGATAAGTGTCGAATAGGGAGGGTAGCTGCTGGAATCTGAAAGGGCGGTCGCACCACTTCCAGACAAATGGAATGATAATGTGGAAGGTTGGAGAGCAGGTGTTAGACATGGGCGTGTGCCTCAATCACCCATCTATCTGGGGTTCGGGATTGTATTTAAATGCTGGAGGTAGGCCCCTATGTTCCGGGCTAGACCTTGGTTGCCGAGGCCGTGATTTATCCCGCAACTAAGAACCCGTATATATAAAACAGAAACAGAGTACCTTAAGAGAGAGCCCTGCTCAAAATGGAGTATGCTTAAACATTATCAAAAAGACATGAAACTATGGGTACAATCTGTAATACAGTATTAAAGACGTATAGGGAAGCGCAGGTTGGCGCTGGATTCTTTTAACCCTCTGAGCATCGGCCACAAAGTGATGTGCTATTGGTAGCTCCTGTCCGCCCAGTGGGGCCTGGATAAGGAGGTTGAAGAACAGGGCCCGTGGGATTATTCGTACCACTGGCGGATGGGGAGCTTGGACTGGGTATGCAATAGTCATTTTGCCCTGTGTCCTCTCTTTCTTCTGACCCCGACTCAGAAGACTGTCGAGACCTTTGATAATGCTGTGGTGATAAGGGTTGCTGTGGTAATGGGGCGCCCGATGACTTATTATACAAGTCCCTGAAGTAGTCGCGTTCTTTCTTGTAGCGATTGAGCCTCTCTTCAAGCTTCTTTAATTTATCCGACTGTTCCTTCAAGGTCTGCATCCACTCCATCTCCCTTGCCTTCTTCTTTGCCCGGAATCTTTTGGAAGCTTGACTATTTTTCCTTCTCTGCTCAGGCGCCTTTGCCGAGCCAGATTTGTTATCGAACGTAACTTCTATGTGGCCAGGAGGGGGATGAAAGTCTTCTAGATGGTGCTGGTTGCGGCCCAGAGTGTCAATAGGACTGGTCAGTTCATCCAACAGTGGGCCGAGAGGCTTTCGAGGTGATGGGTGATGGAGTGTATACCCCATACGCGCATGGTTAATGAGGCTATAAGGCGTGTTTGGGCTTGCTTCCCGAACGAGTGCGCTTGAGATTCGGATTGTATCGAGTCCTGGCCTGGAAGAAACGGACATTCGGCAATAATGTGCTCCCTTCAGTATAGTGGCAGCAGAATGGGGCGTGGAAGACCGCGAAAATGGAGAATCTGCGGTGTCTATGGTTCCTGAGACTGGGCTAGTCTTCAAACCCAAACTGAGAGAGTGAGCAGCAGGAGATCTAGGGGTAAGAATTTGTTGTGGGGGTACTCCTGGTGACCCTGAACTTCCCAGTTCCAACAGGTGAGGATCTCTCAGCAAAGGTACTGGAACAGGCAACAGCCTACCCTGTGGGTGTGTCAGCAGTAAAATAGATGGTGTCGGTGACTCATGCGGGACACGGCTGCTCTGGTGTGAGGAGGAATTGTAGGGAAGCCTTGGGGAGGGGTTCAGGATCGCCTCGATTTCAATCAAGTGGGATGGTACTGTAGAAACAGGAGTTTCAGGGGACCAGCCATCACCGCTGGTGGCTGTTGGTGGCTGAATGGGTCCATTGTGTGCTTCGGTGGCCACAAGAGGGTGATATATGTCCTTTGGCTGATGCGACGTAGGCTCCTGCTCTCCTCCTAAAGGACGCTTTCGTGAGGTAGCGCATGGATGGTGCTTCCTTCCTTCTAACGCGTAGGAGCTCTGAAACGATTGTTTGGGTTGCTGTTGGTTGCGGTGGGAGAACACTGGCGCTGGATAATCCAGAGGAGGAACCACATCGGCCCGCCCGAGGACGGCCATGATGAGCGGCGACGCTGGCAAAAATATCGTCCTTGCCACACACAAAAGAGGAAACCAGCTGTGAATCAGGCAAGAAAATAGACATAAATATTCCTCACCGCGGTTTGGGAGATTCTTGGGGTTTAGGGACTCCTGTGATGTCATATGTGCCCATGGACATTCTCACAGAGTCAATAAGAGAATATTGTATCAAAATTTGAGAGACTTGACTCCCTGAAGTCAAATGATCAATCAAAATTCAGTTTGAATATCAAGAGCAGGATCCATCTTTATATGTGATCAGCTTGAACTCAGTATCAAAGAGAATGCAATCTTGTAATTCAGCATCTAGAAGACAGAGAGTCTTGCATAGTATCAATTGATACACTAGTGAAATAAATCAGAGAAAAATCAGAGAAAAATAGCTTGTTCTTTAGCTCAAAAGAGAAAAAGGAAAGATGGATCTAGCCATGGTTAAGCAACACCCTCCATCCCGTACCACCTTACCGCGTAATGAGAGGACTAACTTTATATCTTGGAATTCCGATACCTCCTGGAATAGGATGGTTTCAAGTCCTGCCAATTCCCCCACTCTCAACAGTTGTAGCTGCTCGGTGGGCCAGAAGGATGAATGATGTTGAGCTTCACCCGGCATGGTCAGTAGCGATACGATATAGTCAGTTAGAGAGGTGCGGCAGTGAGGGACACAACGGTGGTATGGCTGCCGTGGCCAGGTCGTAGAGCTCGTATCGGTAGATCTCAGATGGATTTTTTCTGGGGTATGCGCTGAAATTGTAGATGTCGGGCCTCAGACGTTATTAAACCATAAGCATCTACCCCCAGTGTCAATACTTGTCTTCGTGGAAATTATTCCACCTTTAGCGACCTCACTGAAGGCGGTGGTGGCAGAACTCAAATCCGGTAAAAGAAGAGGTCGTTGCTCCTTATTAAATCATAGCAGGCCGAAGCCCCGCCAAGGTTGAGACCCGTAGCGCTTGCATGTATGACATATTAGAGGCATAGCTGGTGTGCTTCGTTCAAGGCCATGTCGGGAGTAGAAAAATAAGGAATACAGTGATGGATCCTCGGATGGCGCGGCGACGGGCCACGTCTGGCCGAAGGTCTTTGCTGACTGCATTATTAGTTGAATTAAAGCAAAGTAGGCAAGAGATCTTACTGACTCGCAAGAAACAGTACGGTATCCAGCGGTCTAGAAACAGAGCCACGGTGGAAGCGCGAGATGTAACCAGGCTGATTTGAAGAAAGGCAGAAGGCAGCCAACCAGCGGTGAGGGAGAAAAAGGCAGGAATGTCAAGAATCAGACTGACCTCCCAAGATCAAGGTATCTTCAATTTAAACAATGGGCAAAGTAATCAAGACTGGACATGCACCATCTATCTTCCAGCAAAGGCATCCAAAGGGCGGTAAGGCAACCTTTTATGCTGACCTGGCCATCGGCTAGGAGGCCTTTTTATGTGATATCAAAACCACCATTACAGGAAGTAGCATGTCTGCAAGCCACCGCGAAATTCCCAGACCAAAGCGCTCATAATCCGGGGAACGAGCTGTCCTTAGTTACTAGTTTCGATCAACGTTTTGGAGTTGCGTTAGTCAAGGGCAAACGGGGTTGGTGGTTGGGACAATCATGAGCTGGGGCTTGGTCGGTTGGCTCACTAGCTAGCCTGTGTCCCGTTTGGTCCAGATTTTCCTGAACTTTTAAGGCTGGAACATCCGCTACAGGGTTGAAAGTTCATGATTTCCGCAGCCAGGAGGCGAGGTGTGGACCCACTACGGGGAATCACTAGGGATCGGTTCACAGGAACCGATCCGATGCCTCGACTCAGCTCGAACAATCATGACCCCAACCTCCACATGCTCAATCCGCTTCTGCAACCATGGACAATGATTCTTGGGTGGGTATTTCAGTTTATGAATACACGGTATAGCGTTGGCTTACTGTTAGCAGAAAGACAGAGCGAAATGCCATCTTTATGGACTGAGTCAAGCGCTCAGTGAACAAGAAGAGTTTGAGGCCGGTTTTCATTTCACCTCTCCCGCAAGCATTGTTCTGACTTGAAGCCAGCCCCTTAGCGAATACTTCGAATCTGTAGCTGATGAGCTGGATACAACGCCCCCAAGCTTTGAGGATTTTCAGCCATTTTGGTATCGTTACAAACGGCGTCGTGCTTTACAAAATGCGAAGAAACACACCCCATACTCGAAGACACCAGCCCGGGACAACGTACCTCATGAGCCCGGAGAGTTGGGGGGGGGGCAGACAGATATTGACGAGATTCTTTCCATCACGGATCACTGGGATATGGGACCGGATGAGCTGCAGGTATTGAACGCTGATGTGCATCGATGTCTGAACCAGCAACAAGACTTTTTCAAATGTCCGATTCCGACAGAGCAAAGGGTTGATGAGGGTTTACCCTTTTCCACAGCAGATACCGACAATACTTCCGCCGCAGACAATAAACTAATTAAAGCCGGAAAGGCTTTCGACTCGATCGAGAAGGACGAGAACGGTGCTTACAGGATTTTCAAAAAGATACTACTGGCTTTACAACTTCAAACCTTGAAGGCGGACGCAGAAGCCTATTGCAAAGGGACAAATACTAAGGCTGTGTCGCGTTTTGTTGTATATGTTTCGAAGAAACTATGGTCGAAACTCCCTCCCAATGTGCAGAAGACGAAGAGGGAGAAGCTCAAGCGCTGGCGGCTTCAGGGGGAGAAATGGCTTTCACTGAAAGAGCCTGCAATTGTTCTTTCTTTCCGCCATATCCCGAGTGACCATAGATGCCTCAATGATTTTGAACGACGAGATGTGTGGATTCCTGGATTCAATGTTGTCGTGGACACGCTAGCGGCCATGCGTCTCCTTCCCGACTTGAAAAAACTGTTGTGTCTCGAATTCGTCTTGAGGAATCTGGAGTTTAAGCATCACCCAAAAGGTTGTTCTTACGATGATCGCCCGGATTCCGAACCCGCTGGAACCCCAGAGTCCGATCCTGCTATGGCAACCGACGCTGACGAGACAGCTACGGAACCTAGCTCTGTTAACGCCGCATCCGTAGCCCCCGGAGGGCAAACGCAGTGTCACCTGAAACGGTCACGAACGTCCATTCAATCTACACTGGCAGCATCCAAACGCCGCCGCATCCGGCAGGAGGATATTGAACTTACCTTTGCTCGAGACGGGAGTGTGGGTTCCAATGATGACAACACTGAAAGACAAGGTCCTGTCGCATCCTATGATACCCATGGCGGAGCATCTGATCATCCCGGCGCCGCATCGAGTCAGCTGAATGCAGCAACCCAGCTTTACGAGGAGTTCGCGGATGCCGATGACCAGGTGAATCGGGAGCCTGTTGACTCGGTTGAACCGGCCAGTCTTGAGGAGGCGAAAACTGCCCCAGACCTTCTAGGCAGTGGGAACTTTGACAACCAGACAATCACCGAAGGGGAGAAAAGCACTGAAGGTTACTCACAACCCTCGAATATGACCCGATTCCACCAATCCGAGGCAACGAGCGACGGTACAGCCGGTATTGCTTCACAAGTGACCAGGCTAGGCGTGCTGGCGAATGTTGCTGGCGACTATTCCCGTCAAACCCGGACCTCGCCTCTACCGCAGACAAATTCAAGCACACTAGCGGGAACCATCCTGCAATCAGATCACGCCCATCCCAATGGGAATGTCTTATCCGCCCAGAATCCAGCGACTGTTATGTACACCCCTTCGGAGCAACCGGTGGCTAACGGGCCGCTTATTTTCCAAAGTATGCCAGATGAAGTACTTGAAGCTGTGAATGTGAACCAGGGTGAGTTGTAAATGTTGGATCCAATTCCATTCATCACTAACTTAATAAGACAACAATGTAGAAGCTGCCGATGCAAATGCCTTTCAAACACTCAACTACCCTTGGACAGACTGGTTCACTCGAGATTATCCCTGGGAGTACCACGCAACAAACTATCCATGACTGGATGGCAACGAGTGAAGTGATCATTTCGTGCCGGATCTCGGAATCACAAGACAGTACCAGTCCGGAGTGTAGTATGCATGTTCTAATACTTGAATGGATGTCCCGATCTTCAACTCAACTTCTGCGATATTTGGTTGGTACGAAATGGTCGCTGATGGCGGGTTGCACACACGAAGCGGGATGGCATCGTAGGGGTATCGATCGGTTGGTGGCCGAAAATAGATTTTGCTGTCCATGTGAAAAACGCGGTAATCTGGTGTATTTCTAAAGCCCTGTGGTTGATTAATTAATTACAGAAATAACTGAGGGAAACAGCGTGGTTTACCGCACATGAGTGAGTAGAACATCAGGAGTGAACGGGAACAAATGGGGACACATCAGTTTCTCAAATAGTGGCTTAAGCCTGCTGCCAAGCTCAGGATCTACGCACTCGTTCATGCCGTGATTTTGCTGAAATCGTGTTGTATTCTCACAAAGCCAGTTTCCTAAGGCTTCGCAGTCCTCAATTATATCCGGTACCTGGTGCTCGGTCGGAGAGTGTGCCATTACCAGCGCGCGGTATACTGTTGCCAATCCTTCCTTCCTCTCCCGGGGACGGGTACCCTCCACTTGAGTCTGGAATCTGGACGTGTGAGAATGAAACGACGCACCAAGGTCTTTCTCGTGTCTTGCCCTGGAAACAAGTCTTGAATAACAACAGCGGGGGTACGGATTCTCAGCTCATTAACACCTGTCCTCAATTATCACCCCCGAAGCGGGGTTCAGGCCGGAAGGGGGGAAAGGGTTTTCATTCTGATGACATCATGTCCACCCCAACCCCGCTCCTGGAGTCGAATGAATTTCCTAGCTCCCAACACCCTACGGCCCTACCACAGCTTTTCGACTAAAGGGTTCATTCCTTCAAGGTACAATTATCATCTTTTATTTCATGACACTAAGTGATCCTGAGAAGCGCGTGTAGGAGGATGAGACGCAAGTATTGATAATATTCAGACAGGGAATTTTATTTTCTGGTACCTCTACGCATGCAAAATCACCTGGTCAGCGGGCCGTGCCGAAGGAAAATCTATGATCCGATTCCGCACTCTGGCCCTCATTTTGTTCAAAAAATTCCTTGTTCATGAGTTCTGTAGGGTAAAATCTTGTATCAGTGGGGAAGGGAGAGTGATCCAGAACTTCTGCGGTATATTAGATAGTACACATTATGACCAGGTAAAGGTTTGATGGAACTTCAGCGGCTGACGACCAACAATGTGTTTTATTAGTTTGCCGGGATGTACGAGATCGCGACGGCGAGGCGCTAACTAGCTAAGGTCGGCTCGGCCCTTCGAGATATCGAAGCTACCGAAATAAGTAGAGGCTTCCGCCCCTACGAGTGGAGATCCGTCCCAACCTGCATCCTCAACATTGCTGACCTGGAGGCAGATGGCAACCACTCACTTATTCAAGCTACACGGGCCAAGTTCACCATGGCCTCACCCTATAATGTAGTTACTCTGTGACTGTTTCTTCATTCATTTTTGACAGTTAAAACATAACAGCTGAAAATCAACTAAACTATCAGTTCATAATTAGTAAAATTAGTCTCACATTGAGTTATGACTTCATCAATAATTGTCTCACAACATGCTGAATGTCATACATAATCTCATATCACAAAACTCACATTTTTCAACACAATCAACTCAATCACAGATATGAAAATTTTCAATTTGAATGCATTAATTTTTATTTTTCTAGTATACAAATTGAAGATCACTCAAATTAGCATCAAATTTGCATCATGTTCATCAATGCTTTCAGATCTTTCTTTTTATCAAAATAATCACAATAAAATAAAAAAGACTTTGAGTATTGTAGTGGGGAAACCGACGTCCCTTATTATATTGAGAGTACTATTACTTATCAACAACCCATCAACAGTGTGATCCTAGATCAAGATGTCTGTTGAAGCACTTACACACATGTTTCTTTTTATTGATATATTGATTATCTATCTTGATTATCTATTCTACACTTCTTGATTATTCATTTCTTCTATACTAGTTGTTGATTCATGCTATCAACAGTTGAGAAGTCATCTTCTTTACTTGTGGAGACTTACAGATGCATCAAGACTCTTTATGTTTTTTCTTTTTGATCATAAGATCTCACCAACAATAGTCATGCATGTTGAGAGAAATCATCTTCTCTTTTACATTTTTTT